>JAAXCT010000249.1:600000-768090 GCA_012490785.1 Eragrostis nindensis
TCGCAGCAGTAATATAGACACAAACCTAAACTGCTACAATCGGACCTTCAACCAAAGCCAAAGGCCTGCATTCGATCCATTTCAATCCATTTCAAGGTGTGTTTCCTATCCGACAACATATCCGTAGTAGTATTCGATCCACTTGAAGCATGCGGAGAGATGTGAACGGAGGAAGGGGCCTCGAGGGAGTTCTTTGTGGATTACCTGGTTCCGGTGGCTTTCCCGGCTTCTGACCAGGAGCCATCTCGAAGCAGAAATCAAACGAGGAAGCTGTCGTTGTCGACGGAGAGGAAGCAGGCAGTCCAAGGCTCCGGAGTCGTCGGCGACCGAGGGATCCGACCGAGGTGACGGCGGGATCTGACGAAGAAGAGGAAGCAGGCGGTCGTCGTCGAGGAAGAGGAAGCAGGCGGCCCAAGGCTCCGGGAGTCGTCGGTGACGGAGGGATCTGATGAGGAAGCAGGCGTCGTCGAGGGAGAGGAAGCAGGCGGCGGTGGAGATGAAGGCGGCGGATGTGGTGTGGGCGTCGCGGCGGCGGAGATGAAGGTGCCGGCTGCGGGCGAGAAGATGGCGGCGGATGCGGTGTGGACGCCGCGGCGGCGGCTAGGGTTTGGGAAGGACTCGACGCAATCGAACACTCTTATATATAGGCATCCGGAGCTGGGAGCTGGGTCATGGGAGCTGGGCCGTGGGAGCTGGGCCAAAAAAAATTCAGGACGCAAGGATTCAGCCAGCAAGAGGAGACCCCCACCCCTTGGGTCAACAGGCCGGGCCTGCTACCTTTCCCTTCAGCAGGAAGGGATGACCCAGAAGTCCACCTGGCCGGGCCCGCCACTACCCCTTCCATGCAGCATCAAAGGACAGCCCCAAAACTTGCAAACCCGGACAACATGCAACTCTCCCATATCAAGCTGCTGCTGTAGCTGGTACAGTGGTACTTGCAGGCCACTTGGAGCTCCTCCAGGCCATGACCCCTCAGCTTCCCACAACCCTGCTCCACAGCCAATCAGAATCTTCTGTTCACTCACACTTCAGAGCTTCCCTTCACCACCCAGCTATACTAGTACTAGCAAAAAACCCCAAAGTTCCCAAGGGCATCACTCCCAAGGCTGTGCAAGCCTGCTCCTCCTCTGCCATGAAACACTCATGACCCCTCAGCTTCTGTCAACCCTGCTGCACAGCCAATCAGAATCTTCAGTCACTCAGAGCTCCTCACCAACCTCTACCCCCCAGCGACTACTAGTTGCTCCTCCCTCCCAAGGCCAAGGTATCGACAGAGGAGAGTACAACAAAAAACCCCCAAAGGGCATCAGACCCAAGCTCTGCAAGCGTACTGTTCGTCTGCCATCATCAATGGAGGCAGCAAAACGTATTTACTCATCAGCTAGGCTCACCTATAAAGGGCGCGTGCTCCAATCCCCAACACGCTCCACCTTTCTTCCCCCAAAATCCTCGCCGTCTCCTCGGAAGCTCCGTGAAGCAGCCGGCCGGCGACCATGGACGTGTCCCCGCGCCGTCTCCGCGCCGCCTTCCCATCCCCGTCTCCGCGCCGTCTCCCCGCCGTCTCCGCGCCGCCTTCCCATCCCCATCTGCGTGCCGTCTCCCCGCGCCGGATCCGACCGGATCCCGCCGCGGCAGCGGTGGAGGCTCGCGCTGGCGCGTCTCCGCGCCCTCGGTGTCTCCGCGGCCCCGTGTCGCGTTGACCTGGCGTCAACGCCGGGTCAACTCGCCGCCGACATGGAGGTTAGCCTTGTCGGCGGTCGCCTGGAGCTCGGACAGACGTTCTTCGGCGGCTTCTTGCAGTTCGTCGCCGACTACGAGGTGCCGCATCTGGTGACCTCCCCTCTCCAGCTTTTGGTGGCCACCACCGTGTCCTCTCTCGCGGCGGCCCTGTGGGAGAGGCTGGTGACGCCGGTCCTGGGGCGCCTGGTGACGCCGCTCGTGTGCCGCGCCATGGCGGTGCTGCTGCGCGTGGTGCCGCCGCCCCTAGTGAGGTGGCTGCGCGTGGTGCCGCCGCCCCTGGTGAGGTGGCTGCGCGTGGAGGCTTGCGCGGCGCTGCGATTCATCACCTCCAGCAGGACCGTGGCGTTAGCATTGTTCGCGTCTTTCTACCTGGAGATGCAGATGGCCATCCAGCTGCGGATCCCGGTGTCCGGCGTCGTGACGTGGATCGGCCGCCGTCTCGGGGAACTTCGCCGCGGTTAGACGTCCGAGTGCACATGTGTGCTCCGCATCAGTAATTAGGTGCTTTTGGTACATATATATAGTTAGCAGAAGTATAGTTATAGCTAGGAAGAAGTTGGCAGAAGTAGATGCTTTTGGTAAGTACATATGGGGATATAGCCATCATTCCCGCATTTTGGCAATGGGAAGACGTACGTAGGTGCTCTGTTAGTTTGTAGCTAGAAAGAACTTGGCAGAAATCGCTGCTGTTCTATCTAAGTGTTTCTCTAATTAAGTTCAGTCTCGTTTGTTACATGTTTACATGATAGTACTAATCAGCATGGCAACAAACATTCAAACTTAACGTCCAATTTTTCATTTCATTTCAAAGTTGAGACTACAAACTGGACACCACGACACGCGCTCTCGGCGCGGACACGACGCGAACTCACAGACACATGCATGGACGCGAACGCTCGGAGCGAACTCACAGATAGTGGACGCGGACACGTACGCCAATGCGAACGCGAACACACAAACTAACGCCACGGCGCGCCACCACGCTATGCCCAACCCTGCTCGATACTTGACGCGGCACTGGCGCAAGCAACGCCCAGCCCTGCGCCACGGCTAGCTTGTGGTGCTCCATGGCGTGCTCATCCAGATTGCCGTTCTCGTCCTCCACGCCGTTCTCGACGCTCTGGATGACGTGCGCCATCAGCTGCCCCAGTGTGCCGAACCAGATCTGGTCCGGGCAGAACTGGCCGCAGTACCAGGGAATGCCGGCGCCGCTGCTCCACCTCCGCTTCACCTTGTACCTTGGGTCGTGCTTCAACCCCTCCTCGTCCGACGAAGTCAAGTAGAAGTCCTCCTCCTCGTCGTCGTCGTCCTCCTCCTCCTCCACCACGGGGGCCACCATGGTCTGCTCCGGCAATGGCGCCGCCGGCCGCGCCGGGCGTTCCCCCTATTCGCTCTGGTCCGGCCATGGCGCCCATGGCGACGCCAGTCGCGCCAGGCGTGCCTCGCGACGGCGCACGCGCCTTGAGCGGCGACGGAGCTCCGCCGGCGGCCGCTGACCTGCAAAGACACGACCAAAATCGATCAAAAAGCCGCCTTTAATTTTTCCCCAAATCGCCGCTGGCCCGGAGAAGGAAGACGTACCGAGTCGCCGTGCTCGTAGCCGGCGCCGAGGACGAGGCGGTCGCGGTTGCCAGAAGAAGCCATCGAGGCGGATGAGCAGTGCCGGAGAAGACGAGGCGGAAGGGAACGAGTGAACAGGGGTCGAAGCAGCTGCCCCAGTTTATAGCCTCGGGACGGGGAGACGAAAGGGACCCAGATTCGTCAACGGGAGAGCCGTTTGGCCTTCGCTGACTAGCGGGCCCGCTAAGAAGAGGAGGAGACGCGTCCGGCGTAGGCCTTCTCCGGAAGCTTCCGTCTCTTGCACGCGTGACAGATTCGCCAAGAGTCCATGACGGACGGGACCCGCAAAAGGCTGGGACCACAATATGTGAGGGTATTCACATGACCGGGTAGCTGATGCGCTGCCGGGCGCGCGTGGCCTTCCACTGCACGCACGACCCTTTAGCCCCAGTCAATAACGAGCGGGACCGAGAATAGGCAAGGCCCACAAATCAAGTGAGAGTATCTGTAAGGCAGGTAAATGTTGAAACAATTTTCACAAATTTGTCACTTATACATACCAAAAAAGTTTCAAAAAATTCCAACATAATTTTGGTGAATTCCTAACGACCAAATACACACTCTTGCCAAATTCCACTCGCAGTTTCAAAAAACTTCGCGACATATAAAAAGAAGAAGAAATGAGTGGTTTTTTCTCGCGAAATATAACGAATTTTGAGCTGATTTTTGGTTTGTGGCTGTTCCACGTCAACACCAACCCATGGTAATTTTGGTTAATTTTTTCGAAAAACATTCCACCAAAGTGTGTTCACAATGAACTACTCCTCACTTACCACATGGAAGTTTCACTCATAGTCAAGGAGAAGTGAACAACTTCCAAGATTCAAGCTTTGAAAAAATGTGAACATAATTTCTACGTATGAAGGTGACCAAGATGTCCATCTCCACGAAATTCCATATGCAGAACTATTTTGTATCGAGATTTACATAAATAAGAAATTTTTCATAAAAAAAGGTAAAACATTATTTGCCGTTTCAGTACATTTAATAGTTACAAACTAATGATCATGTCCAAGAATTGGACAGAGAATATTTTTACGAGCAAGGAGGAAAAAAAGAGGTAATTTGGACCTTGTTTGCGAAAAATATGCAAGTTTCAAATTAAAACCGTGAATTAAAATAAAAAAACATGCGGGTCCGCGCGGGGACGCGTCGTACTGACAGGCGGGTCCGCGCGGAGACGCGTCCGGTTCGCAATAATCCGGAACCTTCCCGGCGGAGCGGATGCGCGGGCACGCGGGATAGACTCACCACAAGTCAATGACGGGCGGGACCAGGGCATGAGAGGCCCCACAAATCAAGTGAGAGTATCCCCGCAGGCTGGTATGTGTTTACACAGACTTGTAGATACCAAAAAAAACTTCAAAAATTCGACCAAAATTTATGTGAATTCGTAACGACCAGATACACACACCTATCAAATTCCACCCGCATTTTCAATAAAAATCATGAGATATAAAAAGAAGAAGGAATGAGTGGTTTTTGCAATTGATTTGTCGAATTTTATCTCGCAAATTACAACGAATTTTGACCTCAATTTCGATTTGTGACTGTTCCATGTCAACACCAACCCATGGGATTCTGGCTTTTTTTTTTTTTTGAAACAAAATCCACCAAAGCATGTTCAAAATGGACAACTCATCACTAACCAAATGGAAGTTCCACTCAAGTTCCTGGAGAAGTGAACACCCTTCAAAATTCGAGCTTAAAAAAAAAGAACATAATTTCTATGCATGTTGGTTGCCAATACGTCCATCTCCAAAAAATTCCATGTGCAAAACATTTTTGTATCGAGATTTACATAAATCACAAAATTGAGATAAAAAATGGTCAAACTTTAATTACCATTTCAGTACATTTAAATGTTATAAACCGACAACCATGTGCAATAAATAGACAGACCCGTTTTTTATGAACAAGAAGGAAAACAAATTAGGTCATTTGGATCTTTTATGCGTAAAATATACAAGTTTGAAATTATAACTGTGAATTAAAATGAAAAAAGGACCCTGGCACAAGAACAGTGGAAGAACAGCGCCACGTGGGTCCCACTAGCGGGTTCCCCCATTTGGGACCCACGTGCGGGGTCCACACGTGGGTCCCACTTGTGGGGTCCATTTGTGGGTCCCCCTTTCGGTCCCACGTGCCACGTGGCTGCGCCTGCTGAAGGCGCCTCGCTGATACTCCGCTTTTGGGCGCTGCGTGGTACTGTATCGGGCCGGCAACTGGAGGAGAATCGGCCCGGTGCTTATGGCCTGGTTTGATGTACGTCTGATTTCGGCCCGTTGCTCCCCCGCTGAGCGCCCGGAAACGTAAACGCTCGAGCCGCCTTCACATCCCGCGCGCGCGGGGCAGCGCTGATGTTTAGTCCCACATCGGCTGCCCAGGGCGCGCTGCACCTACTTATAAACGAAAGGGACTTGGCTCTCACGAACTCACTTGATCTCTTCTGTCTCTGACCGGGCCGGTTCTGGGCTGCATGTGCTGGTGATGATCCTCGATCGATTCCGCGCTGTGCGGCCTGGGCTGCGAGTGCTGGTGATGATCCTGGATCGATTCCGCGCTGTGCTGCGGCCTGGGCTGCGTGTGCTGGTGATGATCCTCGATCGATTCCGCGCTGTGCTGCGGCCTGGGCTGCATGTGCTGGTGATGATCCTCGATCGATTCCGCACAACAAATTTTTTGAACTTTTTGCCGGTGGATAACACAGATAACGTACAAGAACACAAGTAATGCAGAACAGAAAAAATCTGGACAACATATACACAATTGCAACATCTGGACAGGAGGTACTCAACCACAATTGCAACCACAAATATTTGCTCTCCAGCCATTACAAGGCTCCAAGTTCATTACAAGCCTGCAGCAATATACAACTAATCGCTATCATCATCATCACAAACAGGGATTGCTGGGTTTTCCTCATCACTAATGTATTGATGCATAGTTTCGTCTTCTTCATCGCTTGATGAGTCATTCTCATCCATTTCCTCTTCTCTTTGTGTACGCAATTCATCAACAACACTAGCTTCAACATTAGTACAATCTTCGTCGTTTGGTTCCTCATTACTCTCCAAATTTTCTGGATCCACATTGACATGAAAATCCTCACAAACATCATCTTGGTATGACAGCCCCACGCCACTCGGTCTTTCCTCATGCTCATTTTCAGCAACACTCCACAAGTGTCTATGTGTGAATTTTTGAACAAGCCTCCAACTATCACTAGACTGGTTATCTTTCAAGTAAAATACCTTTGTTGCTTGTGTTGCTAGAATGAAAGGATCATTCTTGTACCATAAGCTGCCACAGTGGATGCTCTTGAAAAATCCATCATTTTTGACTCTCCCCTTCCTCCTGTTAGTATCAAACCAGTCACATCGAAATAAAACCACTGTCCGGCGACCACTCAAATCTGAGTTATACTGCAGTTGAATAATTTCCTTCAAGGAACCATAAAATTCAATTTCTTCTCCATTATGGGTACCCTGAACCATAACTCCACTGTTTTGTGTTCTTCTTCTTTGCTCACGGTCAACAGTGTGGTACCGAACTCCATTCACGATACACGCTGAGCATAGGCGAACTCGCAGATCCGGTTCATTTGACAATGCATATAACCCATCACTCACATCCTCTCCATCCACATAGCGTAGCTTTGCAATCTGCAGAAGTAAACATAGCGTACACGATGAAAATTGCAGAATTGATAATATGCTATACGGGCAACTAAACATAGAGCAAGAACTCACCTTGGTTCTTAAACCAAGATCAAAATTTGTCCTCGAGGGCTTTCTCGACATCATGAGTTCCTTCATTCCTTAGCTCAGTCCTGCATCTCCTGCAAACAATAGTGTACAAGGGATTAGCATGGGCTAAAGATTAATATGTAGATGCATAACAAATCAAAAGTGTACAAGGGATGACATACTCTATATATGGCTCAACTTCCGCACAATTGTTCAGCACATACCAAACCATCTTTTTATGATCACGCTCAAGGTATGTAACCCTCGATGCTCCAAGTAAGTCAACTCCATGATGGAAAACAGAAAGGTCACCTTCTCTCAAATCAACACGCTCTCTATTCCTGCCCTCTCGATTGAATCGCGTGTCAACATCATCGAGGTACCTCGAGCAAAAAGTCAAGCACTCATTAGCAACATACGCTTCTGCAATGGATCCTTCAGGCCTTGCCTTGTTCCTCACAAAGCGTTTCAATGTACCCAACCTTCTTTCCACTGGGTACATCCACCCATATTGTACCAGACCTCTAAGTATTGCCTCATCAACTAAATGGACAGCCACGTGCAAGTTTATGTCAAAGAAACGAGGAGGAAATATCATCTCAAGCTTGGACAGAATAATTGGGATTTTAGCTTTCATTTCAAGCAAGACATCCAACTTCAGAGTTTTGGAACAAAGCTGCTGAAAGAAGTTACCTAACTCAGCAAGTGCTTCATATTTGTCCTTATGCAAGATCCCTCGAACACCAGCAGCCAGAATCCTTTGCAGTAGGATATGGCAATCAAGGGTTTTCAGCCCCTGTAGGTTGCATCCATCAGCATTAAGGCATGTTGTTAAGTTAGAGGCATATCCATCAGGAAATTTTACACTTCTTATAAACTCAACAAAAAAATCCTTCTGAGCTTTTGTCATTGTATAGAAGGCATGTGGAACAGTGTATGAATCTCCATCTCCATCACGCTTCAAGTGTAAAAATTTTCTTATTCCCATGTCTTCCAAATCAAGCCTAGCAGTGATGGTATCCTTTGACTTCCCAGCAACACCAAAAAATGTGGCAAGAAAGTAGTCACATATATTTTTCTCCACGTGCATTACATCAATGTTAAACCTCAGCTTCAAAATTGACCAGTAGGGCAAATCCCACAAAATCGACCGCCGCTTCCAACACTGTCCATCTGCTGCCCGCTTCCTCTTTTTGCTTAGAGGATGCTTCCCTGGCCTCACATCCTTTACCCTCTCCAGCTGCTCCATGAGCTCATCTGTACTAAATTCCTCCGGCCTATCACGTGTTTCAATTTTTCCATTAAAATCTTTCTTATTTTTCCTCCAGGGATGGTCCCTTGGAAGGAAACGCGGATGACCCATATAACATATCTTATTCCTTATTCTTACGGAGCATGGATCTTTATCACAATGCACACATGCATAGTAACCTTTTGTTACTCGCCCTGACAGAGTGGCCAAAGCTGGACCATCATGAATGCACCACAGAACTGCAGCATGTAGATCAAAATGTGTACGGCTAGATGCATCATAGGTACGGACCCCACTCCATAGCTCTAGCAACTCTTCAATGAGTAGCTCCAGAAAGACATCAAAATCCTTGTTTGCGCATTGATTGGGGCCAGGGATGAGCAGAGCCATCATGAGGTTGGATTGATCCATACATACCCATGGAGGGAAATTAAAAGGCATAACAAACATTGGCCACATGCTGTACGAGGAGCTCATGTTGCCATGCGGGTTGAAACCATCTGTAGCTAGGCCAAGTCTGATGTTCCTTAGGATCATCTGCAAACCAGCCATATGTTCTATCAAAATGTTGCCATGCCTCACCATCAGCTGGGTGGCTGAGCTCATTCTCCACCGGCAGCCTCTTCACTTTGTGCCATTTAGCCTCCTCTGCTGTTTCCTTAGAGGTAAAAATTCTCTTCAGCCTTGGAATCAATGGGAAGTGCCGTAAGACCTTCTCAGGTTGCTTTCTTCCAACTGGATCTTTCCACCTCGATGCACCACATACTGGGCATTCGTTTTGTTTTTCATACTCCTTTTGGAACAAAACACAATTATTAGGACACACATGGATGGAATCATATCCAAGTCCCAATGCACGAATAAATTTCTTTGCTTCCTGGTAGGATGCAGGAAGGGAGCAGTGAGGGAATGCATCAGATAACAACTTCAGTAGCGCTGTGAATGACACATTGCTAATCCGATAAAATGACTTGATATGAAGCAACTTCACAACAAAAGAGAATCTTGAATAAGATTCACATCCCGGATAAAGTTCTTTCTTCATCTCTTCCAAAAGAGCTGCAAACACGGACTGTCCTCCCTCTTCACCATGAGCTTGACCTTCATCTTGACTTCGAGCCGTGTACAAGTCACTTATCATTTCAGGAAGTCTGTCATCAGGGTCTTCTTCATCCTCAGCCATTGCAAAATCACTGGAACCCATATTTTCATTCACTTGTCCAGCACTTTGGTTGATTTCGACTTGGGTTGGTTCTCCATGATATATCCACCTGTCGTATGTGCTAGCCATGCCATGAATATACAAGTGATCCTCCACATGTTTTCTATGTCCACGAATCCGATTCAAGCACTTACGACATGGATAGAGAATTTCTTCATTCCCTTCAAACCTCTCGGCAACAAAATTCATGAACTCAGTGACCCCATCCAGATGTGCCTTGCTAAAAAGCCTAGCATTAATCCAATTTCGCTCCATCCCCAAGTGAAGAAGATACTGACCACCGGCGCAGCCGCCCAAAGTGAAGAAGATCCTCGGACGCTGGGGGATCTCGCTGCCTTCTGCGCCCAGCCGATTGAAGCTCGCCGATGCCGCATCGCCGTGCGTCGGTGTCGAGGAGGAAGCTCGTCGATGGGGCGACGTGGCCCAAGACCGCTCACCAGGGCGCCTTGAACCTCGACGGCGTTCTTCGTTCTGTAGGAAGAAGCTCGGCGCCTTCCACGAGGCGCAGGCCGCGGTGGCTCGGTGGGGGTTGCGGCAGCGGCGGTGCTGTGGAGGAGGGGGGCTCAGCGGCGGCGGCGCGTCTCGTCTTGCAGGCGGCGTGCCGTCGCGAGATTCAGATTTGGGTCAAGTCTTGTCGGTGCCAGCTGAAGAAGGCGCCTCACGGTGATGGCGCTTTCGGGCGCTGCGTGGAACAGCATCGGGCCGGTAACTGGAGGAGAATCGACCAGGTGCTTATGGGCTGGTTTGGGACACGTCTGATTTCGGCCCGTTGCATCCCGGCGGGAGCGGCCGGAAACGTAAACACGCAAGCCGCCTTCACATCCCGCGTGCGCGGGGCAGCGCTGATGTTTAGTCCCACATCGGCTGCCCAGCGCGCGCCGCACCTGCTTATAAACGAAGGAGACTTGCCTCTCCCGAACTCACTTGATACCTTGCCATTCCCTCCTGCTCTGCTTCACCGATAGCCGTTGCGGGCCGTCCCATGCCGTGCCCCTTAGTCCGGCCTGTGTTACGGCCTCTGGGCTGCTTGTGCTGGTGCTGATCCTCGGGTTGATTCCGCACTCGCAGCCTGGGCTGCTTGGGGTGCTGGTGACGGCGGTCCGTCAAACACAAATTTTTCGAACTCAGATGACCCTGGGTCCCACATGTCAGACAAATAGCTGGTGCACCCCACCTGCAGTGCCTCGACTCGCTGACGTGTGGGGTCAGCCTCTTCGTTCAGGCGCTGAAAGCGCCTCGCGCGGAATGCGCTTCCTCCTTGCGTGTCGAGGAGCATTGGGCCGGCAAAGGGAAGGGATTATCTCGGCTGGTGATGAAGGCGGCCCATTGCACCGGAGTGGCTGCGGGCAATTGCGGCCTGCTCATAGGCCCATCCGTAAAGTTTAAGAGCTGCTGCCTTTCTAGTGCTCTTGGGCTTAATATCTAGCATTACATGTTGTAACATGACGTGTGGGTCCCACTTGGTCAATTCGCAATATTTTTATTTTTTAAAACATGCATGTGGGTCCCACTTGCTATGTTGTGGGACCAATCCACATGTGGGCCACGTGTGCATGATCTAAAAAAATTATTTACCAAAAACTCCCATTTTATCAATTACATTTTGCTTTTATTTTTCAATAAAAAATATATGTGGGTCCCGCGTTACAGGTATTTGACAGGTGTGCCACTCAATGACAATTCATATATGTCATAAATTTTGCTGCAAAATAAAGAAAATTTGGTAATGACAATTCATGTTTGTCATAACTGTTGTGACATTTATTTTTGCCAGTTATGACATTTTTGTTTGTCATAATATAATGGCGTCTTGATTTATGACAATTTTGCGGTTAGATTTAATGACATATCTTGAGTTTTGTCATAAAACACCCTATTTTCTCAAAAATGTCATAAACCTAACAAGCTTTATGACATAACAGTATGTTGTCATCAGGAAAATGTCATAAAAAGTCACATTTGTTGTAGTGCCTAATACCTCTCACGCCTGCTAACGGGGATCCAACTTCTAGCAAAGGAGGCACAACATACTTCATTGACCAGCTAAGAAATTAAGTACGCAACGTTGTTTTACTTAGGTATCATATGTGGAGACCTAGCTTTTGGAGGTCCAAATACTCTCAACTCTGGAGTGCTGATCGGCTTGGGTACTAGTGATATCCCCTATTTATAAACTATCTTTACCCATGGTTGATATAGATTTGCATGGCTTAAGCAGGCCACGTACAGGTGCTAATAATAAATAAAGAGAAAGTGCATGTGATGTCTGATATTGTGCTAGGTGTTATGGTGGGCAGATGGTGGGCAGAAAACATCAATTGCAAACCCAAAGCATCAATCAATTTGTTGGACATCAGTTCCTACTAGCAATTTGCCCGTGCGTTGCAACGGAAATTAAGAATTTTGTTACGAGGGTTTCATCGGAAGGCCAGCTTGCACATAACATATGATGCATGTGCAATTAGACCAAATAATCTTAATCAACAACTGTCTTACTTTACACAGGCATATTGGGAGATCATTTTTTTTCACCATGAAATACAATTACTTGAGTGATCAAAATAAAATATTAGAACATATAAATAGAGAAAATATGGTAATGCGCATGGCAAAAAAACCAAATAACGCACGTGGCCATGGTAGAAAACTGGGAAGTGATATCAACAACAAAACACTCTCAAGCAAAGAAGAGGAAAAAGAAGCAGAAACAAATCCCAATTCTAGGATCAGTTAAGTATCAAGCAAAGAAGAGAAAAAGGAAGCGGAAACAAATATCCTAATTCTTGGATCAGTGATTACCAGGAAACATCAGCGCAGGCAACAATATGTGCCATCAGCATCGGCGTAGTAGAAGCCATCAATTTGCAGATGTGCGCTGCAAATCAGCTGCGTCTCTCTGACATGTCTCAGCAGCTGTGCGGCGCTGCGTCTCCGCCCCAACTCCGCGTAGACCCGTGTTTGTGTGTGAGGAATGTTACGACACGAAATTGATCCAGCTCACTGGTTTGCATGGAAGAGTTTGCAGGACTCGGTAGGCTTTAGGCTTACAGCATGAGATCGATCAATAGGCTAGAAGCGGGTCGGGGCCATCCTCAGGTACAGCCAGACGCATGCGTGCAATCGCAGCACCCAGGAAAACAACGAAGAACGGGCGGATGACGAAGGGGTGTTTCCGCCGAGAAGATCGTCCGGCCCGCGACGAGGTTGTCGCTAAGGAGCAGATCGCGTGTGTTATCTAGCAGTTTCCTAGGGTCCTTGCGTACAAAATGTAATCACGTGCAAGCATGGCGGCAGCCGCGATGATGCCGGCGGGGAGACGCGGCACAGCCTGGTATCGTCGTAGCCGGCGGGGACAAGGGGTGAGAACGCACGGCACCGACGAATGTCATCATTGTCGCCGGTTCACCTGCCGGCCCATTCTCTATCTGTTGCTGGCCCAATATGGCCCATATAGGTATACTCAATCTCCGGTCGTCTTCCACCTTCGTCCAGTAACAAACACCAGACGCCATTACAAGAGATTGGAGCTCGCGGACCAACCAATATAAACCTCACCAATGTCATTGAATTATCAAAACGGAGTCGAAATTGTTAGATTTAACTGACAGGCAATAACTTATATTAAAACTAATCCACAGGATACAATAGCCTAGTACATGATCACACACACTAATGCGGAAATAGATGAGTCTTATACCAGAGCTTGAGGACGCCATGTGCACTTCTGGAACGGTAGAAGTCGTCGGTGTTGATGTAGATCGAACAATAGAAGTCGCCGGCAGGGGAACAGGGGTTCGCCAGTGACCAGGAAGTCGTGGAGGGTATCGGTGACCTTCTGGACGCCAATGACACTGACCACAAATGGAACGACGGTCTTCGTTCTCCTCCAGCGCCTAATCGATCGGATTTCTGAGGACTCGAGATTGCTCTTGTGATTTTGATGATTGGAACCCTGAGGGGTACCTTTCTATTTATATGCGCTGTGGAGACCGGGGCCATCGTCCATGTAGATACGGACTCAACCACCAATCAGAGTTCTAACTTGTTAATCACGTTGGTTAATAGCGCGTGGGCCCAGGTGGATTAAGCTTGTGCGCCAAGTCTACTCGGAATTAGCCGAGATCGACTCCAACATTCTCCCACTTGATCGAACGGCTAATACTAATGTTCATACTAATACTCTAATGTTCACACTCAGTAGAAACAGAGAGACTAGACCAATGCATCGTCAGCAACATTTAAGAGTTACTGGGACCCTATTACCCATAGTTCACTGTAACACCTTGATAGAACACTAATGTACACTTATTGGGAAATAATACGGCCCTTTTCCAGAATGATGGTCAAAGGCATTCCACCAAACCCATACCTTCTGCATGCTCATTAAACAGACTCGGTGATAGGCCTTTGGTAAGAGGATCCGCGAGCATTCTGTCAGTATTTATGTGCTCAATCTTAACAGTTTGATCCTAGATTCTCTCTTTCACAACCAAGTACTTACTGTCAATATGTTTGGCAACTCCACTTGACTTGTCATTACTTGAGAGAAATACTGCAGCCTCATTATCGCAGTATATCTTTAATGGTCTACTAATACTATCGACCACTCTTAAGCCCGGAATAAAATTCTGGAGCCACACAGCCTGCCCAACTGCCTCAAAACACGCTAGAAATTCAGCTTGCATTGTTGACGGTGCAACTAAACTTTGCTTACAGCTTTTCCATGATATTGCTTCACCAGCGAAAATAAAGACATATCCTGATGTAGATCTTCTACTATCTGTACATCCCGTAAAATCTGCATCTGAATAACCCACAACTTCTAAATTATCTGATTTCTTATATGTGAGCATAAGCATATAGCACTTAGTGCCTTGCAAATAGCACATTGCTTTCTTAGCGGCTTTCCAGTGGACCATCCCTGGATTAGACAGATATCTGCCAAGTACTCCGGTCACGTATGCCAAATCGGGACGCGTACAGACTTGAGCATACATCAAGCTTCCGACAGCTGAAGCATAAGGTATACCTCTCATTTGTTCTGCCTCTAAATCATTCTTAGGACATTGGAATTTACCAAAAATGTCGCCTTTAACTATTGGAGCAGGTGTGTGTTTACACTTATCCATGTTATATCTCTTAAGCATTTTCTCAATGTAAGCCTTTTGAGATAATCCTAATGTGCCATTGGTCCTATCTCGGTGTATCTCAATGCCCAGAACATAAGAGGCTTCACCAAGATCTTTCATGTCGAAGTGAGATGATAGAAATCCTTTTGTCTCATGTAGCATATGCTTATCACTACTTGCTAATAGGATATCATCCACGTATAGCACCAAAATGATAAATTTTCCACCTTTTACCTTAATGTATATACAATTATCCCTCTCGTTTGACTTAAACCCGAATTTCTTAATCATATCATTAAATTTCAGGTTCCATTGTCTAGACGCTTGTTTAAGGCCATAAATCGCCTTCTTAAGTTTGCATCCCATTTGCTCTTTGCCTTTCACAACAAAACCTTCCGGTTGAGCCATGTAAACTGTCTCATCTAAAGTGCCATTAAGGAATGTAGCCTTAACATCCATCTGATGAAGCGCCATAACAACTCGTAAGGAATCTTTCTTAGACACAGGGGAAAATGTTTCATTATAATCAACCCCTTCTCTTTTTGTGAATCCCTTTGCTACAAGCCTTGCCTTGAACCTTTCAACATTCCCTTTAGAATCATGCTTAGTCTTGTAGACCCATTTACAGCCTACTGTTTTGACTCCATTAGGAACATCTGTTAAGTCCCAGATATCATTAATGCTCATAGACTTAAGCTCATCCTCCACTGCTTCTATCCACTTAGCGGAGTTTGTGCTTTCTATTGCCTCCTTAAACGAGATGGGATCATCTACTTTTCCAACATCATACATGTCTTCACTTAAGTATGTCTCATAATAATTTGGAATAGCTGACCTCCTCTCCATTTGTGACCTTCTAATTGGTTCGTTAGCAACCACTACAGGTTGAGGAGCTAATTGAGGCTCTTCTAATTCTTCTTGTTGCACCTGATCATTTTGATCTAAATTCTCCTCATGTTAATCATTATTCTCATTTGATTGTACAACAGGAGATGTAACTCCAGAATCTTCTGATGGAGGTACACTTATGTGTGACACAGGTTGAGGTATGACAGGAATAGCAGGAATAGTTTTAAACACTGGCAATGGGAGATCAGCTCGAACTTCTTCAAGATTCACTTCTCGCCTTTCTGAGCTCCCACTGATTTCTGCATTCTCTAAAAACACAGCGTGCCTTGTCTCTACAAACTTAGTGAGACGATCAGGACAATAGAAGCGATACCCTTTAGAATGATCAGGATATCCAATAAAATGACAGGTCACTGTCTTAGGATCAAGTTTCTTAGTATTTGGTTGAAATATCTTAGCCTCAGCAGGACAGCCCCATACGCGCAAATACTTAAGTGTAGGCTTTCTCCCAGTCCACAATTCATAAGGTGTTTTGGGTACTGATTTGCTAGGAACTCTATTTAATATATGCGCGGATGATTTTAATGCTTCCATCCACAACTCAAGTGGTAAGCTAGAATGACTTAGCATACTACGCACCATCTCCATTAATGTGCGATTGCGACGCTCTGCCACTCCATTTTGCTGAGGTTCTCCCGGCACCGAATATTGTGCTATAATTCCATTCTCCTCAAGGAATCTAGCAAATGGTCCAGGAATCTGACCATAAGGAGCATGTCGCCCATAATATTCACCTCCTCGATCAGATCTTACTACTTTAATCTTAGTATTATGCTGATTTTCCACTTCAGCCTTATAAATCTTAAATTTTTCTAAGGATTCGAAACGATCGCGAATGGGGTAAATATGACTATAGCGAGAAAAATCATCTGTGAAAGTAATGAATGAATCAAAACCATCAACAGACTTTATTGGAAAAGGTCCACATATATCAGTGTGAATGATTTCTAATAGACATGAACTTCTCGTAGCTCCTTTCTTAATTGTCTTAGCGAATTTCCCCTTTATACAGTCGATGCACTGTTCTAAGTCTGAGAAATCTAATGATTGAAGTATCTCTTCCCTAATGAGACGCTCCATTCTCCCCTTCGAAATGTGGCCTAAACGACAGTGCCATAATTTCGACGAGGTGTCATTATCAATTCGCTTGCGCTTATTATCATTAGATTCGCACACATTCATCACAGGATTATTCTCATAAGAGAGCATATAAAGCTTATCTTGCAATGGCGCAACACAAATATTGACACGGTTATAACTAATGATGCACTTTTTATTACCGAATAGACAAAAAATATCCAGACATATCTAATGCTGAAACTGAAATAAGGTTCCTCTTTAAGCTAGGAACATAAAGTACATCATCTAACCGAAGACTAAATCCACTAATCAACTCTAATGAAAGGCTTCCAACGCCTTGGACTTCGACTAGCTGGCTCTAGATGCCAATTGTTAGATTTAACTGACGGGCAATAACTTATATTAAAACTAATCCACAGGATACAATAGTCTAGTACATGATCACACACACACTAATGCGGAAATAGATGAGTCTTATACCAGAGCTTGAGGACGCCATGTGCACTTCTGGAACAGTAGAAGTCGTCGGTGTTGATGTAGATCGAACAATAGAAGTCACCGGCAGGGGAACAGGGGTTCGCCAGTGGCCAGGAAGTCGTGGAGGGTATCGGCGACCTTCTGGTCGCCAACGACACTGACCACAAACGGAACGACGGTCTTCGTTCTCCTCCAGCGCCTAATCGATCGGATTTCTGAGGACTTGAGATTGCTCTCGTGATTCTGATGATTGGAACCCTGAGGGGTACCTCTCTATTTATATGGCTGTGGAGACCGGGGCCGTCGTCCATGTAGATACGGACTCAACCACCGAGCAGAGTTCTAACTTGTTAATCACGTTGGTTAATAGCGCGTGGGCCCAGGTGGATTAAGCTTGTGCGCCAAGTCTACTCGGGATTAGCCGAGATCGACTCCAACAGAAATAGCCTTTCCTTCCGATTCCCAGTCTATAAATCTCGAAAACTCAGAAAAATCCGAACTCGAGCTGAACTCTTCAATTCAGGCAGAACTCGAGTCGAACTCTTCAATTCAGGCAAAGAAACGGAAGATTGGCACGCTGAACAACGAAAAACGAAAAACGATCAGATGACCTTGTTGAGACTTATTATGTAGTAGAGTCAATTCAGGCAGAACTCGAGTCGAACTCTTCAATTTAGGCAAAGAAAGGGAAGATTGGCACGCGGAACAACGAAAAACGAAAAACGATCAGACGACCATGTTGAGACTTATTATGTAGTGGAGAAGAGATTTCTTTTTGTTTCCCTCGCATTACTTATTAATTCTTGCACATAAATCCAGGGCTCTTAAGGCGTGTTCAAACATGAGACCTTTTTTCCTTAACTTGATGCTTTAAGTCTGTTGCAATATTGTCAAAAGTATTGAAAGTATTTTTACAGATCGGCCAAGGGCTCTAAGGCGCCTTAGCCGGCGCCTCATGCTCGCCGGCGTTGTGAGCGTTCTCAGTCGCGCGGCAAGGAAAAGTGGCCCAGACGGCCGGCGAGGCTTGCAGATCATCGGGACGTTCGTCACCAATCTCCATCGGGCTCGGGGGGTCGGCAGCGCAGGCGGGCAGGACAATCATCTGGAGACGGGTGCTTGTTAGGCTGTCGCCGATGGTCTGGTCCGGCAAATGCACCTCCTTCGTTTGGGCTGCAGCGTGCCAGCCAGACGTTCTTGAGCAAGGCAAGGCACAGAACCACACAAGAAACAGAGTTCAGTCCTCATGTTACCAAAGGCCCAACAGGTACCGCCGCACCAGCCGATGCTTTGCAAATTCTGCGAGAGAATGGGTTCGATACTGACCTAGCCATCGGTAACTCCTGAAACTAGTAGTACTATGAAACCAAGGCATATGGGTACTTTTTAGCTCGACCAATCAACTAGTTCAGCTCTGGTTCCGCCAGTGGAATAGGTGCTCTTTGACCTGTTGTAGCAATAGTTACGGTGCTCAATCCAAAGTCTCTTATATAGTATTTCTGCATTCCGATACCCAATTCACCTCTATTGTACCTTGTTTTTTTGGGCTACCATGTGTAC
Organism: Eragrostis nindensis; assembly: GCA_012490785.1. Classification (NCBI taxonomy): domain Eukaryota; kingdom Viridiplantae; phylum Streptophyta; class Magnoliopsida; order Poales; family Poaceae; genus Eragrostis; species Eragrostis nindensis. The sequence continues at coordinate 618,736 of JAAXCT010000249.1, forward strand.
TGTCTTCCATATTGTGGGTGAGTAAATCAAAAGTACGATTCTAGATTTTAATACAACCGCAATGAAATTCAGAATCAGTATTTTGATCATAATCAAAAATCAGAATTTTCTCTAGATCAGTGGAATAAGAGCAAAATCATTTTTTTTTTTGCATTGACATCAATAAAATAACTGAAAGGCGCCAACTAGATCCAGGAAACATATACTCTCTCATGTCTTTTTAAATATGCTATAACATGAATGCAATGCAATGCAACATTAAGAAATTTATTTTATAAAAGAAATTTTATTCTACTCTATATTTGTGAATGCAACTTATTTACACTATAGTTGGGCAAATTTTAGAAATTGCAAAAAATAGGGTGTTACACCTTTGGCCGGACTTTGCAAGCCAGATCATGCAAGGCTAAATTTCAATCCATCGTTGGCAGGACTAGCATTGCTAGGCGAAGTGAGGCATCTAAAAAAATAGAAAGAAAAGGTTCAGAGATTTTCATGCTCACCTCCTCCAGTCCAATCTTAATACGATACTAGCAATTTGCCGTGGGTTGGACAGCTATAACTTTGAACAAAATATTGAACGGCCACTACTTTGCAGATAATATTTATTAATACAAATTTGATTCGATATACTAAATAAAGAAGGATAAACGTTCTGTTTTTCTTAGGTATATAGAAATCTAGAAAAAGTGAAAGCTCCCATCTGCTTGTAAATGTTTTCCTTGAGGCGTAACCCTTTGTACATCTTTTTATACTTATTAATAATATACGTATGACAACATGGCTTCCCCTGACTATTTTTCAAAACTATTCAGAGCATGTAACTCAAAAATAAGTAACGCCGTTGCAGTCTCAGACCCATCACAAGCATGGAAAGTAGAGCCAATTGATGTAACATGTCAAGCAGTGAATTTTTAACTACTCTTGCAATGGTTACTGCCTCTGAAGCTAAGATTCTGAACCTATGTGCATTTCTTCATACTTGCACCTCAACAACAGAGAAGAAAAACATCCAGCTCTGTTCAATGTCTTCTTGCCGCTGGGGTCGAGGACCAAAGCCTTCTTCAGAAGTTCAGTTGAATTCCAAAGCCAAAGATATTCTTGCTGCACCTGCACCTCTTCACATTTCTATAGAACCAAGACAAATTTCAAGTCTTCCTTCAATTGAAATCAGGACCGGTTCTTGCTAAAACCAGAAATGAACTGGCTGGCATAAACAATAGAGCTGCAGATGCCATACAAGTGAGAGTGCAAGAATTTAGGTCCCGTTAGTCAGCTACTGCCTCTATTGCAGCCACGGTAGTACAGAGCTCGACACTGCTCCTCAGCCTCGTGGACAACAGGTAGCATCATCTTCATCTGGTTAGTACCTTGTGCATCATACTTGATCAGTTAAAGAGTTTCAAAACTTTCAGTTTTGTTCCTTTGCCACGAGCTCAATCAGCAGAGCACGTGGTGCATTGTGACACCCCGTGTCACTGTGTCAACCTCTGCAAGTATCACAGAGTGAACAGAATCAAAAAGCAAATCAAGTCAATTTTGAAATTTAAAATTTTAAATAAATGTCCAACCAATGCTTGTGAAGCATGTTAAAAATTTCAATAACAACTTGCCCAAGTAATAATTTTTGCAGCCAGAGCATCTGAAATGAGAACTTTGGGAGATTTTCCCATGATTTTTCAAATTCTGGAAGTGTCCCTAAAAATTCAGAGAAGTCCATGCAAATCCTGCTGTTCCTTGAATTTTAATTCAAATTCTGTTGCTCACTCCTACCTGGACCCAAAAGAGAAGTTGGAGCTGGATATTTATCCTATGTTCCCTGAATTTCTCATAATTTTTGGATGTCTGAAGTGTTTCCTTTTAATTCGACAAACCTGACAGCATGAAATTCAAGTTTCTGCAAATTTGGGTCAAATTTGATGCTTGTGAAGGAACTCCGAATTTCAGTAACAAATTTGATTCATCTCAAAAGAGAATTTTGGAGAATTTTGGTGATTTTAGAAATTCTTTTGGATGCTCCAATAAATCACCAAAGTTGAAAAAGTACCCAACTTTGACCAGCTGCCATTTAAAATTCTTTTGGTTTCCAGATGTGCATGTTGGCCAGTTGATAGGCCTTTTCAAGATCTTTCCAACGGTACCAAATTTGCGAATTTTGGAGTCCATTTGATACTCCAATTTGTGTGCCAAAGATTGGGGAAAACCAGTTTTTGAATTAATCGGGAAAAAGAGAAGATGCGCGCGGGCCCCACCTGTCAGCCTCTTTGGACCCCGCCGGCACAACGCGCCCGCCGCATGGACGCCGGCGTACGGCTTCGCCATGCGGCATCCCGGGCCGTTCCCCGCTCGGCTGTGGAGATAAGGCGCCCCTCCCTTCTGTCCGAAGCCATTCCCTCTCCTCTCCCAGTTTTCCCCGTCGCCCAAACCCTAGTTCCCGCGTCGCCTCGCCATTGCCGGCCGCCAGCGCGAGCTTGTCGCGCCGCGTCGGAGCGCTTCCCGGCCGAGCTAGCTGGTCTCAAGCTCCACTATGGTCTCCGTTCCCCCTCAGCTGCCTTAAGCTTCGAAATCAAGCGTGTCTACCCCGAGTCCAATCGACGAGCCATCCCCGACCTCATCGTCGATTTCGCCACCGCCGGTGAGCCCTTCTTCGATTCACCGTGCCCGTGGGTGCGCAGAACGCTCCCGCTCCTCCCTCACATCTCATTCTCCTGGTTTGGCAGCTACGCGCGGTGCTGTGCCGTTTTTCCCCGCCGCCAGTCGACATCGCTCCGCCACCTCTCCGGTGAAGACCCGTCTCCAGGGCTCGTCGTCGTCAACCCGTTGGTCCCCGAGATCCGCGAGGAGCTGCTGAAGCTCGCGCGCGCGCAAGTTCGCCCCCGCGCCTCCCCAGTTCGCCGGAACGCTGTCGTTCCCTCGATCGTCGCCGCCCGCCTCCTCGCCGCCGAACCACCCCGGGACCTCGCCATCGACGTCTTGTTCCCCGCCGCGACCCGCGCCATCACGGTGAGCCGCGCGCCCCTCACCCTTCCTCACCCCTCCCTCTCAGCTCGCCGGAACGGCCGCGCCACCGCCGCCGTCGCGCCATGCGCGGCGTGCGCGAGCGCCGCGGAACTGGGTGGGACTCAGCCCAGCCCAGTCCGGTACCCGCACGCGGCCCAGATCCAAACCCTACCGAGCCCATCCCTTTTTCCAGGAATTTCTCGGTTTTGTTTTAATTCCAGTAATTCTAGAAAACCTTCAATAATTCGTAATAAATCGAACTAAAATCAGAAAAATGCAAATCCAATTTTGTTGGGTTCCTTGTGATCAGATCTACCCAAAAAATTGTCAAACTGAACAAAATCAATTGTTTGTTTTCGGTAAAATTGCTTAAGTGTTAAATCTTGTTTAAATCATAATTAATTCTCTGTTAATCCTTAAATCTTGAACTCTTGCATGCTGATAACTAAACTGATAACACACTCACAGATCATTTTTCTACTGTCATTTTATGTCTAATTAATTTCTAATGATTTATTTAAGCAGCTGTCCTAATTAAACCGTTATAATTAATCCTTAAAGCAATAAATCTTCAAACTTCACAGTAATTTACTTCCTGCAGTACTTGACTCCAGAAAATGCCACTGGACACAAAATAATTTCTGAAATTAATTAACTTAATTAATCCACTCGAGTTAATTTGAGAAATTAACTTAATCAAGAGTCAATGAAGGAAATACTTCAGACGAAATTAATTAACAAAGTTAATCAGTTACACTTACAGTGTAAATGACTGTCCATTAATTAAATTCTTAATTGCATCATATTATTGCATCTAACTTGCATTCATTCCTTGTCATGACGTATAGTGGCAGAGACGACTCCAGAGCCCCTGGACTTCCAGCTGCCGGAGCAGGCGCAGGAGGAGCAGCAGACTGACACCACTGACCTTGCTAGTGCCGTTCCTGAGCCAGGCAAGCCCCGGTGCATGCCTTCCTATTTAGGATTTTTGTTTCTCACTTGATTGGGGCTAGTTTTTGATTGTGCATTAGGTCTATTAGGAGTTGTTATGAAACCCTAGAATTGCATTAGGATTTACCCTTCCAATCCCTACCTTGTGTCCTATTTTTGTAGATGTGGTCTAGGATACGTTAGAACTTGCTATGCTTAGTGGCTAGTGAACGGTAGAAGACGAGTGGTAGGTCCCACTCGCATGTTAGGAATTACTCTGGATTGTACTAGCAGAATTTAGGTTTGTTGCAGACCGGACGGGGATTGTTTGTGTAGGATGGTTGGAGAAGGCTGGGCCTTCACGGTGGTAGCCTCGTCTGTGTCGATTAAGGACCGTCCGTTGTTGGCCCCGCTGAGCAAGCTTGAACGTACTGATCACATGCTAGTGTTTTATGGGCCTAGTAAACTTAGTAGCTTACGTTGCCCTAGTGCGCGGTGGAAGCCTGCTCTTTCTATCATGGTATTCGGGAGAGAAAGGATGCTTTCCAATCGGGGCGCACGTCTGGGACGGGGACCGTGTGGAAAGGCCTTTCTCGGGAGGAGTTGGATCCGGCCTAGCTCTAGGGGGACCTTTGCGAAAGGTCGCCGCATGCGACTTTGCGCGTGTGCGTCGTGTGGTCAGGTTTCTCCTGCAGGATGTACATCGATGCCGCCGCTCTCGGAAATGAGCACCCACTTGTTCACTGCGCCACATCGCAGTGTGATTATGGATGATGATGATGATGATGCTAGATTATTACTGTTACCTTTATATATCTTGTTGTACACTGTATTATATGATGTATTGTTACTCTATACCTGTTTTAGAGATAAGTGCACTGTTTTATTGGTTAAGTACTTAATTGGAAATAAAATTTGAAATAAGGATCAAGTAATTAGCGCGGATAGATGCAAGTGAGTTAGCCTGCCCCTTTTGTAGCCTTTGCATTCTAGGAGTCGGCTGTAGTTAGCCACGTTGACGGGTAAGTCTTGCTGAGTAATTAGTACTCAGGGTTTGGCTCTTTATGTTTTTGTGCAGGTAGCACCTTCATCCCCGACTCCACGGGTGGAGGTGGGCAGTGGGACGGCCAGCTTCCTTTTGGCTGGACGGCTCACTGGGAGACTGAGGAGTGAGCTACTCCTGTGTTCGCATTCTGAGGGCTTGGATGCGGACTTCTTCTCGTAAGAGCGTGTATCGTTCCTTGTCGTAGTTGTTGTTGCTTATTTTAGACCTAGTCGTGTTGTAAACTCTTTAAAACTTCCGCTGTGCGACTCTGTGTTTTAATTCGGACTAATGTAATAACTTTAAGACTTAAATTGTGCCTATTTATGTGTTGTACTGTTGCGTCTGTTCATCAGCGCGGACCGACTCGATCCTGTGAAAAGCGGAAACGCTACATGCATGCTTTGCTAACGTGCATGCATGTACTTGCGTTTCCATTTCTTTTATCTGTCTTTATCCCACTTCTCTTTTCTGATTCAATATGTTGATTCTATAAGAGCTTTTCGTCCTCCCCTTTTGAAAGTGTCAAAAACGTTGATTATATTCGAAAAGGGAAAAGCCTGATTAAGACAGTTTAAAGTTACTGCAGCGATTTCGCTTGAGATAAAAACTTCCTCATCTGTCTTACCAGTAGTGGAATGACAGATTGGCATCGCTAGACGGAACAATTAATTTCTCTAAATTTTGTTTTTGATTTTGTTTTGTGCGTGCTTGTAGCTCGAGCATATGGTTTGGCGAATCCTTCGCCGCCCATCAATTGGAATGCGCAGGCACCGAAAATGTACGAGCAGCCGACTTACAGATATGCTAAAGCTGCCCAGAGTGGAAGCAACAACACAAAAGTTAAAGGTATATCTAATTATTGTTTTGTCAGTAAACTCCATGTTTAATGTCAAACATTTGAGAGAAAATAAAGGGGGTGCGCAATTATCTTCACTATCTGCAGGGCTGCCTTATGAGATACTGAGATTTCTTTGTTTTTAACAGCTATCGGTCTGTCGTCTTAGATGTGAGGGAACTATAAAAAGGAACATGCAGGAGGAGCTCGATATATGTCAAGTACTACTTGTGATTGTAACTATATATAATGTTCTAGTCAGTACGTAGTCACAAGGCAGCACAAAACTGTACATAAATTATTTGTTTCTTTACTTGTAAGATAGGTTTGATGCATTGGTTGTATGTACAGTCATAGCCGTAAACAAATATACATCCTAATACGTTCATATGGTTGGAGCAAAATATTTTCTTTTTTTACAATAGTTTATTACATGGTTCACTTTGACTTTGCAGTATCAACTTGTATGTTGTGCATGAGTGAAAGCTTTCGTATATCGGACGTGATGCGTTGTATGCCAGCAGAACACGCTTTCTCCTTTAAAATAACATCTCTGATCTGAACGCACTGGGAACTTTGGTCTTGTGAGCAGAAGTGTGTATGTATTGATATAGCAAGAGTTAAAATTACAGTGCAAATACAAATATTGAAGTCCAGTTTCTACGTGCATACCACCAGAGTGCAGTCGTTAGTTATTACTTGACCAAATGAACATGGATGCTATTTTCGCCAACAAATTGATATCAAAGGGTTCAATTTGCATTGATGAGGACACCAAGTAAACTAATGCAATTTCCCCATCACTTCGATGCCTAACTGTTTCATGCAAAAAAAAAAGGACACCAAGTAAACTAATGCAATTTCCCCATCACTTCGATGCCTAACTGTTTCATGCACAAACATATATATCGATCTGTTCTTTCAATATACATTGCTAATAGGATTCAGAGTTATTACTTAGCAGCTATCCTCTATGTTTTTTTTTTCATCATGTTAGGACAGCTTGGTTAGTATACAAATTTATACCAATTAATCAAAGTGTCCTAAGGACATGAAAATTGATACGAAGGTGGTACATATGAAGGCTCTGCCTTATCTGGAGTTAGCTTCTTTATAGTTTACCTGAAAGAACCTAAAACCGCTTAGTCCAACACATTTCATTAGTTATACGTACGGTTAGTCTGTTTGTTTGTTCTCTCTGAGCTGGTATCGAATACTAGTGTAACCGAGTGGAAAGCTTAAGGCGTACATGCATGTCAGTACACACATCCGTACCACTCAGCTGGCTAGCTTGATATCAATACATCCCTCCAGTTCAAAACGTTAGAAAGCAAAAAGTATGTAGAACAAATTTCATGCATGCCTTTCTCACAAAGCGCATCCATTTTTGTTAAATAAGTACAGCCTCGCTTCCGTCGCCACTTAAGTTTTGTTAATTAGTTAGAACACAATTTGCAACCTTGTCAACTGTCCGAAACCTCGAACATTTGCGGACTATGTAACGTTCTGACACTAGTACAAAAGGAGCTTAATATGACAGTACAAAATTTACAGTAGTGGCGGACACCTTTTGATCCATCACTGCAAGCCCAACGCTAGTTACTGTAGCAGCTAGCAGTGGCGGACACGATGACACCAGCACAGCTACAGGGAACTGAAGCATGTATTAGTGGCGGACAAAGTGACGTCATCGTCATCCGTCACTGGAAAAGCAACACTAGTGGCGAACAAAATGACGTCATCACCGTCCGTCACTGGAAAAGAAAAACTAATGACGGACAAAAATGACATCATCACCATCCGTCACTAGAAAAGAAAACACTAATGGCAGGCGCTGACGTCATCGGCCCGCCACTAATATCCCTTGGCCCACGAGGCCCATCATCCCGGAACCCTAATATAAAACGAGCACTTAGCCGCACCCGCACTCTTCCATCCGGCCGCCTCCGTCACTCGTCCTAATCCTCTCTCCCTCCTCTCCTCACCCCACCTCAGATCCAATCGAGCCGGGGAGGCAGGCGACGCCCCAGGCCAACAAGGTCCACGGCGCGGCGGCTCCTCCACGGCGAGCGGACATCTGCATGGCGGCAGCTCGTCCACGGCACGGCGGGCAACCTGCTTCCTTCCCTTCCCCATCGAGCAGCCGCGCGGGCTTCCTCTCCTTCCCCGGCGAGCTCCTTCGGTCTCGGCGGCGCGAATCGGCGTGGGGCAGCATGGATCGAGGCCGGACGGCGTGGATCCGGCGGCGGCTTCTTCTCCATCGGCCCCATCAGCGCCGCCACCGATGAGATCCGCCGCCCTCCGCGACCACCCGCTGTTCCGCTGGATGAGTGCACCTTCGCACGGTGGCACGGGATCCAGCCGGGGCGGTGTCCTCCACGACGGCCTTGGCTCCCTGATGGACATGATCCAAGGCGGCCTCGGCGTCACCAAGCTTGGGCTCGGTGGCCTTCTTGCTGGCGCATGGCAGGTGATGTTCCTCTCCATCTCTTCAGCTGTTGTTGTTCTGTTGCGCTTCCGTCCGCCACAAACAAAGAAGCTTGGTTGCCGAAGCAATTTTGCGTTATCTGTTTCCGTTTGTTGGGTCATTAGCCAATCTTTCATTTGTTGCCTGCTAATCTGTGGGTTGAGGCCCGTGAATGAGATGGCCATCTGTGAGCCCGTGAGCCAAACACAATTAAGAACCGCATGTTAACTTCTGCTACTTTTTCATGTAGATCGATGCTATCCAGTCACGGAGATTAAGGGTGTGGTTAGTTAGGCTGTGGCTGTGGAAAAAGCTGCTGTGGCTGTGAGCTGTGGAAAAAGCTGCTGTGGCTGTAAATTGTGGAAAAAGCTGAAAGCCTTTTGGTTAAAGTAGCTGTGGCTGTGAAAAAGTTGTGAAAATGCCTGTAATGCTCCTAAAGGTCTGAGAGACAATTTAGATGCAAATTGATTGTAAAACAATGTGTTGTTCACATATTTACATGAAAACCATCATTTTAAAAACAAAACTTACAATTTAATTAAATTTACATCCACGTTAACACATGGTTTAAATTTCAAAAAGCTTTTCAGAAATTATCTTTAGTTTTGGGGGTTTTGTATAAAAACGTCAAGGCACAAGCTGGTTCCAATGGGTTAACACATTTTTGTGAGGGTCTTTCTGCAAAAGCTAGTTCCAATGTCTTTCTCCTCTGGTCCGGCTCGTTCATTCCTGCAAAAGCTCGAATCGCTGGCCACAAGGATTGGTGGAGATGTAGTTTTGACAAGCAAAATGGAACCACAACGCGGTGTATGAGTTGACTGCGTGATGAATTTGGCCTCACACGTGGTTTGCATAACGAATTTCATCAATTTGCGGCTAGGGTTTGAATGTTGGGGAAAAAAATAAAATCCCAATCTAGAGCTCACCGATGGCTGTGTTAGCCCACGGGGAGATTGAGCAGAAGCCGCATCTTCAAGGGAGGGCACCGAAGGAGGGCGCGTCTTCATGGAGCGGCGCCGGAGGAGGGCGCGTCTTCACGGGTCGGCGCTGTCAACGAATCTCGGCGGATGCGGCGAGCAGCAGCTAGATGCGGGGGAGGGAGGACGTGAGCAGCAGCACGACGACACGGCGGAGGGAGGACCGGAGGACGTGAGCAGCAACACGACGACTCGGCGGAGGGAGGACGGGAGCAGCAGGACGCGGCGAGCCGCCGGCGAGGAAGGAAGAAGCTTTGCACGGTGTCGCTCCCTTCTGTTCGCGCGAGAGGAAAAGAAAACGAACCGGTACGCAACTTACCGGTGGCAGGCGGGTAATTTCAAAGAAAATCTCACCCCCACAGCCGCTGAAAGCACCTATGGAGTGGCTGTGAGCATTGCACTGAAGAAAAGCTGCTTTCTTGCAAAGACAATCTGTGTAGCGAGAGCCTTTGGTTGGCTTTTTGTCTTTTTTAAAAAGCCACAGCCTCTCAAAGACCAACCAAAGGCACCCTAAGATTGTAGCAAGGCTTTCCTGATTTGAGGGAACGATGCTGTACCGGGAGTTGTAACAAGGTTCTTGTGCCATGTTGTAATGTAATCTTTGGAACATCAATAGTCAGGTTGAGGCTTGTGCAGATCTTGTGATATATGTTGCAATATCAATATTCAGTTTGTGTCTGCAAATTTTGCTTCCAATTGATTGAGTTTCTGCGTGTTTTCTTTAGTCCTGTCGTCTCTGTCCTGCTTTGCATAGGGGCAGAGAGGACACGGCCCTTTTTTTTATTTGATTAAATTATCAATAGTGGCGTGCGAATTCAGTTGTAGTGGCGGACACCCGCCCGTCACTGCAGCGCTAATAGTGTCGGAGGCTGACATCAGCGTGTCCGCCACCGCTCTTTTCTAGCAGTGACGGACGCCTGTGCCGCCACTGCTAGAGTCCACTACAAGCCCAAAAAACGCCCGTCACTAAAGGCTTTTTTTTTGTACTAGTGTGAGTTATGACAAGACACTTGAGTATTTTTAGTCTCGTTTCAACAATCAAACCTTTTCTGTAAAGAAAAAACGTATTTCTAAATTTCTTTGGTGCTTTATTTGAAATTCTGGAAAAGCTAGGACTGGCATATTGAATTTATCTAGAACATGAGATAAATTGGCAATTTGACTATCAAACATGGACACGGTCTCATACGGAAACCTTAACTCCATCTGTTACCTCAGAATATCCAGGAAATACTACTACTACTTCTATCGTTTTATATAACTAATAATACATTAATAACTCATCATGCATGTTTTAAGCAGCTTCTTATTAATTTCTTCTGATCTACAATTTGATCATGTCGTCATCGATGAGTGCAGAATATACGCAGCAGTCTTTGAGGAAATACACTGGTAATTACAAGGAAAAATAACAACTTATGTAGTCTCAACGATTTCATGGTGTTTGATTGTTTATTAAGTCATGGTAACTCCCTTCCACAAGCGTTATATTTTTTAGTGTCAGAGATAGCAAGGTAGGTGTATAGCCGCTCTACTAGACCCGTTTCTGCACACGTGTAGTGGCTGCAATTTATGTTCGCAACATCCTACATTGAGGCACACACTGGCCGGGAAATTCAGAGAGACGCGTGCACCTGTGGGTCATAGCATCGGAGCAAGTATAGTTTCAGTGGTAAGCATGTATCATGGACGTACACTAATACGTATGCCCGCGGGCCTCCCGGCTGGGGGCAGGCGCGGTAGCCAGGCAACTAGTACGTCGACACACATATGCACGACGAATCGGCAAAGAAACTGCCAGGACAAGAAGTCAACAAGAAACATTGGACTACAACTGCTCCTATCTTGAAGGCCAACAAAACCTTTGACGACACCTGTCATGAAAATCAAAATCAACTTTAGTTTGACTAAAAACGTATTTTTTTTTTAGTTGGACTAGAAAACGTATTGCCCGCGGCGTAGTCACATAGACAAACGTATTAACGCGTTGATCACTTGCATTTCTTTGGCCAAATGGCAAACATCAATAGTATGAACGTGTATGGGCGGGGGTGTGTATTTGTATCTCTAAAGCATAAAATGGAGGGCACACATAGAAATATGCTAAAACGTGAAGTGACAACAATTAATTATAAAAGATTTCTTCAGGCAAAAATACTTTAATCATAACTTCAAAAACTACAATAATGCAACATGAAACATTAATTTCTGGTGGAGTTGTATGTGTCTAGAGATTGGTGAATATTTCAAATTGCATCCTGCATCCCATAGTTAGCCAAAAAAAAAAAAAAAAGGTGGTCTTATATCCTCCGATTAAATACGAGATTGAACTTTATCTGAATGCAAAAGATACTTCTGTACAACTAAAATGAATTCTGCCATAACGAACTTCAAATTTGAGGACCAAACACTATTCGAGTCTGTACACCATCTTTGTCCAATTAATCCATTCAAAGTCTTTCAGTCCATCCCAAGTCATCCTAGTCAATTGTTCCAGTATATTCCTCTACCATGTCAACCGAAGTATCAAGAACAGTTAGCACCAAATAAAATTCTAAGCATAATCAACCTGACACTCCAAGTATTAAACTCGATTTGATATATAATGGTGCAAGGAAAATATCTATGTTAGATACTGCATCAACTACCTCGCCGTGTCAACCATAGACCAACCTAAACCTCCAGCTGGTATAACCTAAACCAGAGGCGTTTGCATGAATTTGATGTGAACCATGAATGAAATTTCTTCTTCAGCTTCATTTTCAGACTACAATGTATTTAACGACTATGTGCACAAACGTCAAGCCCTGACATCTTTTCGCAGGAGGAAAATGCATGGTTGTTGTCTGTACATTACATTAACTGCATACCCCAAATGAAGAGAACTGCAAACAGTTTATTGAATCTAACTTTAAACAGGAGTATTTCTTATTGGAGCGATGCCTAGGTACATGATACTTAGGAACAGAAATAGTTCTCATTAAGTCTCAGCAAAATGTCTATTTAAATTGGATGCATGCCATTCGTTGTATGCCTATCTCTTCTACATATGTTTGTCCTAATCGACGGATACCGATGAGCTGCAAGCACTTCATTATTTCTGAAATGCAAATGATAAAGTTTTTAGTAGCAATTATTATCTAGATAGAATACAAATTATTAATGTGTATCAATAAATAATTGTGGTTTCAACATACACTATTTTTGTAGTTGATGACCAACTCAAATAAACGGACATTTGGTGATAGGGATATTCGCATCACTTGGTCCAGCAAGTGTTACACGTACACACTTGCTTTCAACAAGCATTATTAGTTTATTGCTGAGAAAGTACGTTCTTGGTCACTGAAGGGTGAAGACTGCAGAGATCCAAGGCCAATCAAACAGTTCATAAGACTGTACGTATAAGGGCAGTTTTACATAGAAAAACCTAAGTAATTATATTAGTTAGAAATATATCCTTAACACAAATCATGATTCAGCAGTTCCATGAAATTTCCATGATTCTTCCATTCCTTTGCTATAAATACATCCCAGATTTAGAACAATCACTCAGATTAAACACGCACAAACACGAGAGCAAAGTATCACACATCAACAGGAACAATGTCAATGTTCAAGCCGAAGGACTCAAAGACCACAGCTTCTGCTAAGGGTAAACTATGGCCAAACTTTTATTCGTTTGCATCCGCGTGCAATGGATTCGTCACCGTCTCATCTGACACGCTGGAAATACAGGGATGCATTATTCTTCCATGACAAGCATAAGAGGATCAGGACCATCTCAGGTGGCTCCTTCCGAGTACACAGCTCGTCAGACGACATGCTCTCAAGGTTAGTACCTCAGACTTGAACCTGGAAAAGATAAACCTTGTCAAAGCCTCCAAATCCAGAAGCACAGCTTACAGTAGTGCGAGAGCTCAATCAACATGCTACGTGCATGAATGGACAGCAGTTGCGTTTCCATTCCTTTTTGCACCTTTCTTTATTCCTACTTTTCTTTTTCAGTGTGTCGGGACTCCGGAGATTTTGTTGAGCGCTTTTAGTCCCCACTTTATGCTTTCTCAAACTACCAAAAAGCTTCTTTTTGGCATCCTCCTTGACAAGGACACGAATCGATAATCTCAATTTCTGCTCTCACTTTGCGGGCATCTGGTGGAGCTCTTCCCCTGTTCCACCGATCCAAATACTGCTTTTTTTTTCCCAGGTCCGAATTGTCAATTGTGTGAATCAACATTGATCCAACCTTTGGGCAGTTGAACCGCTACTTTTTTAATGGACCTGGACGGTGGCGGTGCAGAGAGCACCTCGGCCGTGGAGCAATAGAGCACGGTGAAGGAGCCGTTGAGAAACTTGAGATGGCCTTGACGATCAACTCTGGTAGCCCAGTGCGTAGCGTAGCAAGCTGAGGCTTGAGCGATCGACAGGGGACTCACCATCGTCAGTTGGCAATACGATGAGCTCGATTGCTTGGAGCAGGAAGAGAAAGAGAGCGTTGGCTTGAGGTTGGGTAGGGGAGACAGCCCAACGGCAGAGAAGATTATTGTTTGAGCTGTAGTTACTTTTTTTATAATAATCGCGGCATCAACATTTTCGCTATGTCGAGACGTTTCTTCCATGAGTCATATGCCTATAAATTAACATGACCAATGGCCCTTTGCCCCTTTGTGCAAGCAGATCCTAAAGCAAAAGCATTGGCGACGGACGCATCAGCCACTGGGAATGGAGGATATTCTATGAACAGCCAGAGGCAGACCTACAATCCTGCCCTGAAAAAAGACCAAAAGACGTTTGCAAAAAGTACGTGAACCTACGACATAAACCTGTATATGTACCTTCACTTATCAAAGTCCCTGTGTCCATCTTGACGGGTACTCTGTGAATTTCACTAATATTGACGTGCTGCATATGGATGTATATTGTTTTATTTATCAGGTAAGGGTGTAATTCATGGTTGATGCATCCTCATATGCGTGGGAACTATGGAGAACAATATCAGTGATGTGTCCGTCAAGGCGTCGACTACTTATCACTTGTGTTTTGCAATTTGTAAATATACATAGACCGATTCACAAGGTAGAAAACCCATGACACCTTTATTAAGTTATTAAATTGGTGGATTGTATTTTTATTAGATTAATGGATAAGTAAAATGTATGTGTGTATACAAATTTGCAGAAGAATTTGTACAGTTACCTGTAAAAAATACATATGTATTGATGAAATTTGAATGATGTGTTTTTTATTTGTCCAATACAAAATCCTCCAGAAAAACTGTAGGAGCAAATGTTTACAAGAGCAATGTTTAACAAGAATCTTAGATCTTATCTTGCATTTGATGGGGCACACTTTCCACACGGGAATAATAATGGGGCCAAACAACTCATCGTAAACAAACTATAAATTGCTTGATTTGATTTTAGTATAAGGCTCCTCGAGTCTAGTATACAAGAACTAGTTAAAGATGCTTAAATACCAGCAAAAAAAAAAATTAAACACGCTTTCTAAAGCTCCTCGAGTCTATAGTATACAAGAACTAGTTAAAGATGCTTAAATACCAGCAAAAAAAAATTAAACACGCTTTAGGTAACCGACGCATCGAGAAACAATCTTGTTCACACGACCGGCTATAGCTGAAGTACATGGAGGTGAACAACATTCAGGCATATATACACTGTTTTTGGAGGTGAACAACACATTCAGAGCTCTGACTGAATGAGGATCAGACAAATTTATATTGCCCTGTTTTTGGCTTGTCTCTCTCTGCCTCGATGTAATGTGCATGCAAATGTATAGTGTTTTTTGTAAGGTGCATGCAAAACCTCCCAGTCTGACGCGTCATCCTCCTCCAGTAAAATTGCAGTTAAGCTTCAGCAACCCTATCTCCTCAGCCATCTGATCCTCCTGGCCACGGATACAACCATGATCCATCCAGAATAAATAATGATCAATACCATGCACACGGTGTCACTACCGGAAATCCCTTCTTTGCCGAGTGCCAGGGGCACTAGGCAAAGCGGCAATTACACTCGGCAAAGGGACGGGGTGCTCGGCGAAGACCCCCTTTGCCGAGTGCAAAGAGTGACCCTTGGCAAAGAGCGACACTCGGCAATATTAAAAATGGTCACGTCCAAAAAAATTTTAAAATAGCAAACAAATTCGATAAATTACCAAATTTTGACTTGACCCTATTTATATAATCTATTGTCTACCAAAAAAATGTATGAAGTCAAACTCAAATTTGAAAACCCATATGACTCCAAATCTTAATGACCTATTCCAAACTCTATGTCTCTTCTTCGGAGATTCTCCGTTTTGTAAACAACGTGCTGAGTCCCTTACAGCCTCGGTACTGTACTGAAGTGGCTTCTTCACTCCAGCACAGAAGTATTCCGACGTGACAACTTGCGCGAAACCTTCTCTACTATTTATCACAACATTCCTGTATGATATCGTGACGTCTTGACAAATCTCACAAATTTCTGACATTATTTGTATTTTATAGAATTTTAGAACAACTCGGTCACATGCTCGTACTCATATTTCATGTACAAGATGCGTGAAATTTCATTCATTTCTTGGATACGGCCTCACGTTGAACTCAGCAACAAGAATATCATTTTTTTCATTCACTCGATTCCTTATTCGAATCACTCGCAGTTCAATTTGGACTTAACAACAAAAAATACAATTAATAGAAATAAATAGCTAAATTTATCAAACGGATCGTCAAATGTACCAAATTTCAACATGAAGTATAATAGAGTGTATGTGAGCAAGGAACAAATTTTGGGTTGCAAAATGTGAAAAAAAAAATTTGCCGAGTGCCTAAAGGTGGCACTCGGCAAACAAATATGACACTCGGCACACTGCATCTTTGCTGAGTGTTTGTTAGGGGCACTCGGCAAAGGTGCGACGGCGCCGTCACCGCTAACGGCACGCGCACGCGCCTGGCACGTGCCCGTCCTTTGCCGAGTGTCGACATGCACGACACTCGGCAAAGGGCCTTTTTGCCGAGTGTCCTCTGGCTGGGACACTCGGCAAAAGGATGGTTTGCTGGGTGTCATCAGTTTGCCGAGTGTTTTTCTTGTGGGCACTTGGCAAATGGCCTATTTGCCGAGTGCCCGAAAAAAACACTCGGCAAATATTTGGACACTCGGAAACGAGGCGATTTCCGGTAGTGTCGACAAGAGGTGTAATACTGATAGATACGCATGCTTTTGGCAAACTAATGTTGCCCATTTGGTGCCTTTTCGTGCTTTTGTGATGGGCAATACCAACTCTTTGGCCATGTTTCACAATTATATAGTCCATTGTCTCACTATTGTAAAAAATACAAATATTGTTGTTGTCCATAGGGCCATGTATTTCCCCAAAATTTAGATGTGCAAACTGACTTCATTTCATCAAAGGGATTAGGTGATTAATTAGGAACAAAAAGATACGACCAATGGCTAATAAGGAAATTTAAAATTTTGAGTGGGTAATAAGCAATCACAACTATTTTCGATGGTTTATAGGGAATTTGCTCGTACAGCACTCACGAATGCATTGCCGTGTTAGATTAGTACAAAACCCTGTCACAACTTATTCAATGGAAAAGGTCATCTCCAAATGGAAAAGGTCATCTCCAGTCCATAGCCTCCTCAAGCGAAGCCCCCTGCTACTGTCGTGAAGGAAAAGAGTCCAGCACTCTCACGAAACAAACACTCTGATTGTTTATTTACCAACTGAACTAGCAAATTAACCGTGCGTTGCTACGGGAGGTAAAGAAAAATATCACGAGGCAATGAAATATGAATGTATAAACAACTATGCATACAATCAAAAAGTAAAATTCATATTAGCTTTTCTAAATAAAATTTCAAGTATTCCATCGAAATTTCATTACTTTGAAAAAAATAAAATTCCGCAGAGCCCTATGATGTTTGAGATTTATGCAAGTCCTTGTATGAATCTGTCCAACGTTAGAAATCGTTGCTCTAGAAGAACCAAGTTAATTGTTTTTTTTTTTTTTTGCTCAAAGCTTATACGATTCTTCTGCCTAAATTGTAATCTTGCCAGGGGAGATATATGCATCGCTTTATCCTTGGGAACATGCATGCTTGCTTGGAGGCTGACCTTTGAAGCTGCTGTCCAATTGGTGTGACATGTAGAAATGTAATCATGTGTAGCCTAACCGTGTGCACCTACTCTCTCCGTCCCATAACAAATAGCATCGAAGCGTTTAAATTTTGTCCCAGAACAAATGACATTGTAGCCTATTTGTGAGGTCACCTAGGCAATTTATGGCAAGCTAATCAGGTATTTCTGGAAAACTGATTTGGTGCACATCATTAAAAAGCAGGCAAGTGTAATTAAAAAGAATGTTTTCCCATTTAGTTGACTCATATACTGCATATTATCACCAATAATTAGGGATACAAGGTCATTTTGCTCGACTCTTAATCAATCTTAAAATTTCTAAGATATAATTTGTTGTGGGACGGAGGGAGTAGCAATTTAACTAAAGTACCTTAGAGGCCCAGCTGTAAGCGGTATACTACCAGTCTACCACCTCCTTCTCCATTCAGTCATTAACGCAAAGGAAAAAAGGAAAAACAACTGAACCACCATTGTTGCTCCTTAATTAGGCTGGAATATTGAGTAATATATTCCCTTTTCTAAAAAACCGTTGTTGCTCCTTGAAGCTCTAGCCTCCTCCGTCTGTAGCAGCGATAGGCCTTGGGGATAGCAAAATGGGGTGAGGGGTAATAGAGGTGGTGGGATGTAGTGCCAAATCTCTCGAATTGAAGCTTCCTCACGAACTGGAATGTTGGGTCTCGAGTCTGATTTCTGCAATGGCGTGAAAAATCAGGGAGAGAGGGAAGGAACCTAGGCGACAAGGAGGTGTACGATTTGATAACACAGTATGGGAGCGTTTCCACGTTTTCCGCTTTCACAGGACGACCCGGAAACCCAGACGCGCAGATGCTTTTCTTTTTGATTCGTCTCAAACTCGGAGTCGGTGGCACGCCGAAACCAAACTACCGTCTGACGACTCACTAGTAGAGATTATTTAATCTGGATTATACAATCCTGGCAGATTATAATTATCCAAGACAAACAGAGCCAAAATCGACAAACCCTACGCATCCAGATACGCCGAGAACCCGCACCATCGTATGGTGACCATGGCCAAGAGGGTCGGCGGCGGCGGCGGCGGTGTGGACCGCATCAGCTAGCGCTGCAAGCGGCGCGGGCCTGGCCGCAACGCCGCCGGGCCGGCCCGCGCCACAGTCCCGCACATGCCCCGTTTGTCAGCCCGCTTGACCAGAGCGGGCCGATGCGGCGCGGCTCGCGGGACCCGGCGGTGCCGCAACGCCGCAACTCTGCCCTGCTCGCCCGCGCCGCCGTCAGTGCCGTCGGGACGCCTCGCCGCGATCTGTCACCGCCGCGCCGTTCGCCACAGCAAGATCCTGTCGGCCAGTGGAACTGGTGCACCGTGCAGCAGCGCGTGGAGTCCGACGACGATGGTGGCGCGGGAGCGCTGAGGCGGCGCGTGGCGGCGGCGAGAGACGGAGGGGCTGATGCGTTTGCTGAAGGGGGCTCGTCTCATGCTGACTTCGTAGAGTTGGTCGAGAATTGCAAATGGGTGCATGGCTGATCTGATGCTTGCCATATCTTGTTGTACTTCTGCTAAAGTTATGCATATGCAAACTATCTTATGTTCTCAATCCCATTACAAACGGTTCCTTCAATACAAGCGACGTGACTAAAAGCTTTCAGTGACTTGAAGCATTCAAGTTTTCGATGTCGTTGTTATCAATGGGAGGTTCAGAACAAAAATAATCAGATGCGTGAGCTCAGGTCGTAATAGATTATTCAGGTGCTGAACCGAGTTACTAAACTGAAGAAATAGTTGCAGGCTTGATTTTGTGGAGCTTCTCTTCCATCTTCTTCTGCTCCGGCGTTAGTTTCATCTACTTTGTTACCATAAACTGTGACAAGAACAATGAGAGAAGTCGTTCCTAGCTCCAGCCGTATAGTATGTTGCCGCGAGAATTTCTTGCTTCACGTCGTTCTGAGCAAAGGCATGGATGTAATAATCCATGGATCGCCATCAAGCCATGAATAATTCCATGGAGCTGACAGCACAATATCAGATGCTGCAGACAAGAAAACACCATACCACGCCGGACCAGGGCGCTCGTCGATCTCCATGTATGCGGCCACGGCAGACAGGCCGTGGCGGCTGCTTCTCTCCGCAGAAAACAGCGCAGCGCGTCCGCCGGAAGCGGCAGGGCGGCGGGGCGCGTGCTCGCCGCCTCGCCGCCGTGGATGCGGCTGCCGGCCCGGTGCGAAGTTCGCCGGCGTCGACCGGCGCAACCTAGAGCGGGCGACGGGGGAAGTCTCGCAGCTGATGCAAGAGGCAGACGGGCGCGGCTAGCTTGCGGCGGCCCGCCAAGACCAAGCGGCGGCATGCGGGTCGCCGCATCAGCCCGCTTCAGCCGTTGCGGCTGATGCGGCACGCGGGGCGGGCAGCCGCATCCCGCCCCGCTTGCAGCGCTAGCATCAGCGGCCTCCCCGACGAGCTCCTCTACAGCATCCTGCTCCGAGTCCCCGACATCACGGACGCCGATGTCCGTTACGGCATCTTGCAGCGCCTCGAGCACGGCGGCCTCCCGCACGCCGCGGGCGCCGCACGCACCAGCGTCCTCTCCCGCCGCTGGCGCCGCGTCTGGGCACACCTCCCGGAGCTCCACCTGCTCTACGACGGCGTCTCCGCCGCGGCGCTGGACCGCGTCGGCGCCGCGCTGGGCGCGTACGCGGCGCCGAGCCTGAAGCACCTACGCATCGTGTTTCTGGCGAAGGACCCGCCTCTCTCAACGCTGATGGATCTGCTGCCGCTGCGGGACGTGCATCCTCCCCGCGTCCCCGGCCACCGCATCTCCTCGTGGCTGCGCTTCGCCTCGCAACGCCTCACCTGCTCGCTACACCTCGAGGTGCCCTCTTTGGCTGGCCGCCACAACACCGACGACAAGGAGGAACACGAAGTCCTGCTTCCCTTGTCCGAGAAGATCAAGGCAATAAGCCTCACCCTCACGTACCACATGCTCCGTCTCCAGAGACCCCTCTCCAGAGACCACTTGATGTTTTCATTAATTATGTGGGTTTTCGCAGGGCGTACAGGCTTACGAGCGCTTTCTTTCGGGTATAAGTAAACTCTCCAGGTGTGAGGTTTTGGTGGTTCAAGTGGAACGCTTCTCCGGGCATGCCTTTAACCCAACGTTGCAATGTCTTCTCAGGAAATGTGCTGGTGTCAGAAAGATTGTGTTGCATGTTTTTGACCGTATGGTAAGTCCATTATTAAATATTTTAACTTTGGGTTAAAATGTTCTTAATCAGTTTGTTGGCAAAATTCAAAAATGATGCGAATTTGATGAATGATCAGCAATTGAGAGCTAATGTGGAACTTTTTTAAAAGAGACCTAGTTGCGCATGTACACATATGCATCATCCATATATGATTCTTGCTATTAAAATTGTGCATTTAAAATGCCATTTGTTGTGCATTATTTTTGGCAGATGTGGGGTATCAATCTCATGTTAATCCGTTTCTGTATGTCAGGATGATTTCGCATGTGAGACTTCTGAATGTCCATGTCGTTTCCCAGAGAATAGTAGTAAGACTGACGACATCATGCTTGGTTCACTCGAAGAAGTGAAGCTTAATTCTTGGTTTTGTGGAGACGATCGGAAAATTGAGCTTGTGGAGTAATACAACCTAAGTGGGACGTCCCGGAAAATGGTGGCCATAACTGTCTCAGGAGCTAGCCCAAGCACAGATATGCGTCAAAATATCCAAAGCATTTGCCCTTCAAATAACAAGGTGAAATTAGTGGATGATGCATATGTGTACATGCGCTGGTCTCTCTGACTATTCGGCACACAGACATGGACAGCGACGAGCTGGAAGACGTCGTGTCCTCTCGTTGCCCGAGGCTGAAGGTGCTCCCACTGGTGTGTGTCGCCCTGCCCGGAGCTCATCCATGCCTCAAACTGCGATCAGACTCTCTGGAGCAGCTGTGCGTCAACCTATGCTCCCAGCCTGAATGCAAGCTGGTCCAGGTCACAGCCCCGAATCTGCGAAAGTTGTATACGCAACTCTATGGCGGCGATGCTTACTTCTCTGCGCCAATGCTCTCGGAGCTGCACTGGTACAGCCATAAGTACGACCCAAGCCGCCATCAAATTGCAGAGGCCAAAAGCCATCTGGGTAGGTTGGAAATCAACACGAGCTGTGACGGCGAGGTGATGGCGCTAATGCAGCGGTTTCACACCGTACATGAGCTGATCCTGAAAATCGTAATTTTCCAGGTGCGGCGCCTTTCGCATTAAGCTAATAGCTAGCGCGTGAATACGTGATGCACAAAATACATTGGGGCTATTGCGTTTTTGCCCTTGTTTTGAACGTCAATGGTGATTTTGCCCCTGTTTTTTCAACTTTGCGATTTTGCCCCTGCTATTTGAATTTGAAGAGAGCCTCTACCCCTGTTCTGTGAAGAGCACTTAACGGTGTCAACATTTGTAGGAAGAGACAAGACTGCCCTTTGCGAATTTGCCCTTACTATTTTGAGTTCTTTGTGATTTTACCCCTATTTTGGGAAAAAATGGGCAGCACTTTGACGCAAATTTTCATACTTTGCAAAGCTGAACAAATTTTGACATAATCATGACACAAAAATGCATTTTGACATATATCACACCATATCACAAAGCTCCAACATATAAAGCACCAGATACATATATTGGACATAAAAGCTCCAGTTCACACCATAACACATCCCAACAAGTTCATACGTCCAGTAGTGCACATGCTAACAGATACATGTCCAACAAAAGCACCAACTAGTAGAGGCAGTACATTAGGGACCCAAAACATTACAGTCAATCATTTATGCCTAACAAATCAGCCAAGCTCCTTGTTGCTCTTCCTCCTCCTCCCCTTCCCCTTCCCCTTCCCCTCCCCCTTCCCCTTCCCCTTGATGTTCCTGTTGCATCCGCACTTGCACTTGCACTTGCACTTCATATAACAAAGATTAGAAATAGGTTAGTACACAAGTTGATGGTACAACAATAAAACTGATAAGGAAAATCAATCGAAATGAGTATAAATACAAGTCTCACCCCTCTCCTGATCCATTTTGTGAAGCATCAAGCTTTCTCTTTTTCTTTTGACTAGCGGTAGGACCTCCTTGGCAATGCTTGGCTCTATGGCCAAGCCCATGACATTCAGAACATGGTCTCTGTTTCTTACTAGTGCCAACCTCATCATATGCCTTGATCCTAGATTTTCTTGGTCTCCCTGGTTTCCTTCTCAACTTGGGCTTCTTAATTTTGTAGCCTAAATCAACATGGGGCCAGCTGTCCTTTGATGTCATTGGACTAAATTTACCTGCATAGGCCTTTTTGAACCTCTCAACAGAGAAGTATTCATGGACAAAGTCATCCATCTGCACATGCCTACTTAGTTTTGCAATGAAAGCTAAAGCATGGCTGCATGGCTGTCCAGTTACTTGCCAAGCCCTACAAGAACATGTCTTTTGCCCCAAGTTGACAGCATGCCTAAATCTGTTCACGGTTACTTCAGCTGTCCCAGCCCCACATATTAGTACCTCATGATCCTTGATAGTCTTAGATTTACCATTTAGGGCATTGGTAATGGAAGGGATGATTGTTCCAGTCATTTTACTAGCAATTTTATCTCTCAAAACCCATTTTTCAATGATCATCTGTCTTATCCTATCATGCATGTCTACAATTTGGAAATCCTTGCATTTAGACACCCAACCATTGAAACATTCAGAGAGATTGTTGTTGATGTAATCTACCTTGCAATCTTCGCTGAATTTGCTTCTACTCCACACATATGGATGGTTCTCATCCAACCAAGCAAGTGCACTAGGATCCTTCTCCTCTATCTTTGACATGAAATATTTGAACTTGTCACTTGTGAAGCTCTTGGCAGCACACCACATATTCTTACCATAAAGCTCACCATTGAACCCATTCTTCTTCATGTTCTTCCACAAATGCCTCATGCACTCTCTATGTTCCACTCCTGGGTATACATCCTCTATGGCCATCTCTATCCCTTTGCCTGCATCCGAACTAATGACCAAACCTGTAGGATGACCAATTGCCTTCTTCAAGTTTCTAATCCACCAAGTCCAACTTTCCTTAGATTCCGCCTCAATCACTCCATATGCCACTGGAAATAGCCAGTTGTGACCATCCACTGCCACAGCTGCTGCCAACTGACCTCTAGACCTTCCTGTAAGATGTGTGGCATCTATGGCAATGTAAGGCCTGCATCCTTCCAAAAATCCATCAATGCATGGTTTAAGAGCAACAAAGAACCTCATGAAACACACATCACCATTGTGGTCTTCAGTGTCTAGCTCAACAATACTACCAGGTACTGATCTCAACAATTCAGCTTGATATGTGGGGAGCAAATCATAACTATCATCCCACTTTCCATAGATCATGTCCAGTGCTCTCATCTTTCCTCGAACAACTCTGTAATATGGGACGTCAACAGAGTACTTCTTCTTTAACCGGTCCTGCAAATCCTTTTGTCGCATTTCTGGATATTCCCG
This sequence comes from Eragrostis nindensis, assembly GCA_012490785.1. Lineage (NCBI taxonomy): Eukaryota > Viridiplantae > Streptophyta > Magnoliopsida > Poales > Poaceae > Eragrostis > Eragrostis nindensis. The sequence goes on from JAAXCT010000249.1 coordinate 642,635, forward strand.
CAACAAGTCCACCACTCTGTCAGCTACCCACTTGTTTGAGGCCATTGTGTCACCACAATTGTTGACTGAACCACAAGTATGCATTGGTCCACTTCTCTTAACCTGCAAATAAAAGACAGCAGCAAAATATAGAATTTTTTGAGTAAAAACAGCAACAAAATACTGAATTTTTTGAGTAAAAACAGCAACAAAACATTTAATTTACCTTGCAGCCAATATACTTCTTGCTTGTAGATGCAAAAAACTGCCAATTGCAGCCCTGATCGGCCCTCAAGCAGATGGCCCTAAATCTGCTCTTATCCTTTTTCACGGTCTCAAAGGCATGATCATTCAATATAGCATGATGGGTGACTGCTGATTTGCATTGATCAACATCTGGAAACACCACATTGACATCAATACATGGATCATCAACATCATATGAAAATGGAGGAGGATCAAACTCATCAACATTGTCAATTATTTCCATATCTGCATCAAACTCTGGGTCACTATCATCAGAGCATGAAGTTGCTGCTAGATCAGAGTCATAGCTGCTGTCACTTGGTGGCACAAGTGAATCTGTGTCAGAGTACATGCCCTCCTCATCAACTTCTACACTCCCATATGTGGATGTGGATTTGGCTCTAACATTTGTGGCTGTCTCACTTATGGATAACTCATTTGTGGCTACTATATTCCTAAATGAAGGGTGGCACCTACGCTTTGTTGGTGAAAACTGCAATGGGCCCTCAAAATCATTTATCTGAGCAACGATGCGGACTACTCCATTCTCTAGATTGAGTTCAAACCATTGAATCAGATGTTCATCAGATTTTATCTCAATACAGTCATTCTCCAAATCACGCCACAAAGAGATATATTGCTTTGAACCCCACATGTAATGTTCAGCTATGAAGTCAACTAACTGCATCAGCCCATAGTTATGGATGTCAACAACTTGTGGTGGCAGGTTTTTACCCTGCATCCATGACTTTGGACCCCCATCAGGCAAGCTGAAAAATGAACGAACTCTAACAATAAGTTGCAAATCCCTGTGATTTGGCCTACAATCACAGCACCGAATATAAAGTTAGCTAAATCGTTGTCAAGACCACACCCACATCAATACATGGATCATCAACATCATATGAAAACATAGGAAAATTGTTGTTAATTGGCCTACAAATCACAAGAAAAAATATACAATTTGAGAATTTAAACGTCCTACAAACATCCTGTATACCTAATCGAACACACGTCAGAGGTGAACTCGATTTTACCTAGCAATGTCGGCATCCATTGTGATTTGCTGGCGAGGTTCCTTACTCCCTCCTGCAGCGCGCCCCTTCTTCCTCTTTGTCGTGCCCCCGCTCCCTGCTCCCTGTCGCGCCCCTTCTTCCTCCCTGTCGCGCCCCTGCTCCCTGCTCCCTGCCGCGCCCCTGCTCCCTCCTCCCTGTCGCGCCCCTGCTGCGCCCCTCCTCCCTCCCTGTCGCGCCCCTCCTCCCTGCAGCGCCGCCCCTTCTTCCTCCTGCTCCCTCCCTCCCTGCGAGCCCCTGCTCCTGCTCCCTCCCTGCGAGCCCCTGCTCCTGCTCCCTCCCTGCGAGCCCGGGCCGCGCATGCCCCTGCTCCTCGCTGCGCGTCGGGCCGCGCCCGCCCCTGGTCCCTCCCTGCTCGTCACCCCTGCTCCAAGGCAGCCTAGGGTTAGGGTTGGGAGACTTGAGAACAGAGAAGAAAGGAGGGAGCGAAGTCAGCGAACAGAGGAGAATCGTAAGTTTCAGATGGGGAAGACATGCCGGCCGCCAGGGGCACTACTGTCATTTCCCATTTTCTAAATCATTTTTCCTTTTGTTTTATTCCTTCATTTTCAGCTGGCCTGACGGATCACAAAGGGAAGGGTAAACGGAGGCTTTGTTTTCAAATTCCAGGGGCAAAATCGCAAAGTTGAAAAAACAGGGGCAAAATCACCATTGACGTTCAAAACAAGGGCAAAAACGCAATAGCCCCAAATACATTTTCTTTCCTGATGACGTAATTGCCCCTTCACTTTGATGTTTTCATTAATTATGTGGTTTTTGCAGGGCGTACAAGCTTACGAGCGCTTTCTTTCGGGTATAAGTAAACTCTCCAGATGTGAGGTTTTGGTGGTTGAAGTGGAACGCTTCTCCGGGCATGCCTTTAACCCAACGTTGCAATGTCTTCTCAGGAAATGTGCTGGTGTGAGAAAGATTGTGTTGCATGTTTTTGACCGTATGGTAAGTCCGCTCTTAAATATTTAAATTTCTGGTTAAAATGTTCTTAAACAGTTAGTGGAAGAATCCAAAAATGATGCAAATTTGGTGTATGATCAACAATTGAGAGCTAATGTGGAACTTTTAAAAGAGACCCAGTTGCGCATGTACACATGCATCGTCCATATATGATTCTTGCTATTAAAATTGTGCATTTAAAATGCAATTTGTTTTGCATTATTTTTGGCTGAAGTGGGGTATCAATCTCATGTTAATCCGTTTCTGTTCGTCAGGATGATTCTGCATGTGAGACTTCTGAATGTCCATGTCGTTTCCTGGAGAATAGTAAGACAGACGACATCATGCTTGGTTCACTCGAAGAAGTGAAGCTTAATTCTTGGTTTGGCGGAGACGATCGCAAAATTGAGCTTGTGGAGCTACTATACAAACTAAGTGGGACATCCCGGAAAATGGTGGCCATAACTGTGTCAGGAGGTAGCGCAAGCACAAATATGCGTCAGAAGATCCAAAGCATTTGCCCTTCAAATAACAAGGTGAAATTAGTGTGGGAGTAACTCAAGATTTCCAAATTAGAAGAGGTTTGGCATTTTTGGCACTACTGTATACGGGAACCACCATGTTGTTTAGAAAACAGAGACAATAAAAATTAAGTGACCTTTATCCGTGAAGTACCAGGATATACTGGCTCAAATATTGTCAATTAAATCATTTATATAGTTCCCACGTGAAATGAAGATAGCTTCACAGCATAGTTTTAGTAGCAACAACTCGATTTTGGCAGTCAAAACATTTATTCAATTTCGATATAGTTGCAAAGAAAAATGTTCCTGCAAAAATTACTATTGAGTAGTGGTTGCACACACATATCTGACTGCTACTGTGGGTTTTCACTGTTATGTCAAAATGTCATCAACTTAAACAAGATCATCTAGTCAGAAGTAGATCACGCCTAGGACTTAACTAATTGGATGAAACTGAGGTTAATTACCTGGAGCAGCTACGTCCATAGCCACCAACCTGACTTGCCGAAGCAGTAGAGGAGGTAGACGGCATTACAGATGTAGAAGAACAGCAGGATGTCGATGTAGATCAAGGGACACCGAGCTTCCAAACCTTCCAGCACCTTAGGGATCGGTAGAGCCAAGGTTAGGGTTAACCTGGCGGCTGAACTCGTGATTAACACGTCGATTAGGGTTGACCAGGGGTCTCCCCATATATTTATAGTGCTGTAGGCGTGGGGCCGGGCCCAAAAACGTGGGCTGAGTTCTGCCTCCCGATCAAGGCAGCTAACAGGGTTTGAGTCGGTTTAGGAGTTGGGCCTTTCGGCCCAATGAGGTATTGACCGAGGTCAAAACTATTCCAACAGTGAAAGGGGTCTTGGCCTAGTGGTTAAGGCATCCGAGTAACACCTCTCAGGTCCTGGGTTCGACTCCCCGTGGGAGCGAATTTTCAAGGATTTAACGGCATTTGTGCTTTCAGTGGTAGGCGACGCTCCCGTCGACAGCGAGGCGCCAGTGGTGACTTCGTATCTCTGGATTTGCCGGCTCAGTCTTCGAAGATGCTCATAGGGGTAGGGTTTGCGTACGTGTGTTCATAGGGGTGAGTGTGCGTGCGTTGTGAGTGTCTGAGTTGTACTGTGTAATCTCAAAAAAAAAAAAACTATTCCAACATTCACAGCCAGGAGCCTAAATGCATATTCGCTACTATATCTGTTTGATTCCAACTTTTTGTTTACATCATTATTATTTGTCAGCATATAGCGTGTTTTCCTGTGGATGTGTATACCAAATTGGTCATCCCAAAAAGAAAGTAACGAAGCTGGTCAACAGTTTGACGCCTGTATACATACATATATTATGAGTTGTCAATTCGAACCAGACAGATATTTGGCACAATAACGTTGACTGGACAAAAATAAGGCACAATTTTTTCTATCAATTCAAACGAATGAAAGAAAAGCACGGCTGTTTCTGTTGAGTAAGGTGACTATGTAGACCGAGCAATTCAGTTTAATTTGTGGACGTCTTGAAAGTGTCGTACGATAAGATGACCGCTGTTAGCTATTTCATTTTTATGACGGTGGATGAATCCCTCTCTCTACGTAGAGTTTGTCATTGGCAAATTCTGCAGTTGTAGTCCATGTATCTTTCACAGGCAGCAACTCCATGTACATGCAGCTATAGAAGCAGGGGAGTCTATCTATGTCGATCCGATCCTCATCCAGGCAGACAGAGTCTATCTATGCTAGCATTCAGACAGGCCTTGTCGTTCTCGATCATGCGTGGCTAATCGATCAGTCTTCTACAGGAGTAGGTCATCGGAAATTCCGTACAGCGCGTACGTGGACATATAACGTGTTTCATTGCTACGATTCTGGCTCGGCGGCGTGAACAGGCTTTTAAAGATTATTATAGCAAACGCGAATGGAAACATCCAGGCCATTATTGGCAACATCAAAGGAAAATACCTGGGATCAGTATATCCTCACCAGAGTCTGATATTGTTTTCCGGACGAAACTAATATTAACTATCAAGAGGTTAACAGATTTCAAAGAGAAAACCAAGTTATTAGTCAACGCTCCAGCATCTGCAACGTTCTTTTCCATGCCTGGTAGTAACCAGGAAAATCATCCTCGATCTGTATCCAAATTAAGTATTTATCTGAAGCAACTCTTAATATAGCGCCAAGTGTAAGGTGCTGCATTAGCCAGCTGTATGATCATTTTCGTTTTCCCGTTGAACTAAACTGCACCGACCAATTTGCCTTGTGCTCGGAAGCTTCGTCTGCACCCAGCTAACTTGCAGACTGACAGACAGATCGAGTAGATAGCTAGACTAGAAGACAAAACAACACTTTCCACGCACTAACCACTGAGCCGTTAGGGCCTGTGTATGCATGAGCGATGTTCTTAGAAAAGCCAGCGCACAGACTTCATTTCTGGGAGTGAGGTCTGTGACACCCCGTGTCACTAAAGCCCAGCCATCGAAAGCCACACCAACTGAACAGAATACAAACTGAGAACAAATGCAAATTCGAAATCAAATATTCAAACAATGGCCAAACCATAGCTTGTGAAGCAACTCAAATTTTTCCATAACAACTTGAGCAACCAAAAATACCAGTGGATGCAGGTCAGCTAAAAAGAATTTCGGAGAATTTTTGGCGATTTTAGAAATTCATTTCGAGGCTCAAATAAATCCCCAAAGCTGAAAAAGTGACCAACTTTGACCAGCTATCATTTGAAATCTACTGGGAGTTCAGCTGTGCATGTTGGCCAGATTGAAGATCATTCCAAGGGCTTTCCAAGGAGACCAAATTTGTGATTTTTGGAGCTCGTTTGCTACTCCAATTTATGTGCACAAATTCGGGGAATTCAGTTGACTGGAAAATTCGGGAAAAAGAAAGATGCCGTGGGACCCGCTAGTCAGCCTCTCCCGTCTCACTGAAGCGCGCCGAGCTCTTGCGCCACGTCGCCGACGGGGTACGGACCGCTCCGCGGCGCCCCTGGCCCGCTCCTCGACCTCGTCTCGGCGTCAAAAACGCGCTCCTCCCGGTCCAAGCTCCTTCTCGCTCTCCCTGGCGTCGTCCTCCTCTCGCCGCAGCACCCGCCATTGCCGAGCAGGAGCTCGAGCTCGCCGCCCGCCGCAACAGCGTGAACCCCGGCCGAACCAACCCCATCAAAGCCTCGCCGAGAACCCCACCAACCTCCACCATGACCATCAACCCTCCTCCTCCTCCGTGAGACGTGAATCGAAGCTTCTTCCCCGAGTCTGGTCGAGTGAACACCGCCGCCCCGTCGCCGATCCCCCCTTTCCTGGTGAGCGTCTCGTCGATTGCTTGCACCAGGAGGTAGCCAGACTCGTCGCGCACACTCGTGACCTCACCCTTCTCCTTCTTCCGCAGCAGAGAAGCCGGATTTGGAGTTTTCCCCTTCCGCCACCGTTCACCACCGCGAAGAGCTCTCTGGTGAACTCCAACTTCCGCAGCTCCTCGTCGTCAACTTGCTAGTCCCTGAGATCCGTGTCGGGCTTCAGAAGCTCGTGCGCTCGCGAGCTCGCCCACGCGCCACCCCAGCTCGTCGGAACACCGCCGCCACCTCGTCGTCGTCCGCCTCCTCGTCGCCGACCGTCGTCCCGCCCTCGCCGTCGACCACAAGTACCCCGCCGAGGCCGCGCGAGCGTGGTGAGTCCCGAGCACCCCACCGTTCATCTTGCCGCCGTCTCCCGCGTCCAGAACGGCCGCCATGCCACCGCCGTGCCATTGCCGGCATCATGCGCTCGCGCCAAGGGCCCAGATCCCGCCCAGCTCGAGCCCAGCCTTGTGGCCCAGCCCAGCCCGTGACCAGATCTTTGTGGCCAGGCCCAGATCAAATGCGGCCGGGACCTTGTGGACTGTGTTGCTTGGATCTGATTGGCCCGCCCGTTTTTATTTCATTTTCTATATCCGTAATTTCTAGAAATCGTCAGAAAATGACAGGATCTTGTAAAATGCATAATAAATCGTATGCAGCTCAGAAAAATATGAAACCAACTTTGTTGGACTCCTCTTGCTCAGATCTATCCAACCAAATTGTCAATCTGCACAAAATCACTTGTTTGTTTTCTGTAAAAATTCGTTAAGCAATATATCTTGTTTAAATCATAATAAATTATCTGTTACTCCTTAAATACTGAACTATTGCATGTCTGTTAAGCTACTGTTAACACACTTACAGAACATTTTTCCACTGTCATACCTTGTTTAATTATTTTCTTATTTAAATTGTGTTCTGCATTGTTTAAATTGTTATAAATAATCCGTATTGCAATAAATCATCAAACTTCATAGTGAATTACTTTCAGTGGTGTGGGTCCTTAGAAAAATACCACTGGACATAACGAAATTTAATTAAAACTAATTAATCAATGTAAGTTAATTTAAGTTATTAACTTAAACAAGAAGTCCATGAAGGAAATACTTCAGAAATCCGTTAATTAATTAAAGTTAATCCTTTACACTTACAGTGTAAATGACTGTCTAGTTAAGTAACTAATTTATATTGCATCATATTATTGCATCTAACATGCATTATTTTCTTGTCATGACGTATAGTGACAGAGACGACTCTGGAGCCACTAGACTTCGAGCTGCCGGAGGAGGAGGCACAGCAGGAGGAGGAGCAGCAGACTGACACCACCGCTGACCTTGCTAGCTTAGCTCCTGAGCCAGGCAAGCCCCGGTGCATTCTGTCCTATGTTTTCGGTTTTCTTTTATCACTATGTATGGAGTCTAGTATGATTGTGCACTAGGTTTATCGGAGTTGATACCATAGAATTGCATTAGGATTACCCTTCATGATTACCCTTGATGTCCATGTTAGTAGTATGTTAGTCTTTTGTCGATCGTTAGTGCTGCTATGCTTAGCTGCTAGTGATCGGTAGAAGTCTAGTGGTAGGTCCCACTCGCGAGATAGGATCATGATACATTGGATTGTACTAGAAGAATTATAGGTTGTTGGAGACCGGATGGGGATTGTTTGTATAGGATGGTTTGAGAAGGCTGGGCCTTCACGGTGGTAGCCCCGTCTGTGTCGGTTAAGGACCGTTCGTTGTTGGTCCTATTGAGCAAGTTTGAACGTACTAATTCACATGCTGGTGTTTGTGGGCCCAGTAAGCCGACGTACCCTGTGTCGCCCTGGATGTCTGGTGGTAGCCTACTCTTTCTATCATGGTATAGTTGGGAGAGAAAGGATCACTTCCCAAACGGGGCGTACGTCTGGGACGGGGACCTTGTCGGGAAGACCCTTTCTCGGGAGGAGTAGGATCCGGCCAGCTCTTGTGGTGTACAGGTGAAAGGTTGTCATATGTGGTCTGTCCGCAGGCGCATATGTCGTGTGGTCAGGTTTCTCCTGCAGGATGTACATCGATGCCGCCGCTCTAGGAAATGAGCACCCACTTGTTCAGTGCGCCACATCGTAGTGTGATTATGGATGATGATGATATGATGATGATTTATATATCTTACTACTTTATTACTTTACAGTATTACTTGCTTGTTTTACTTGCCTATTCTAGTTGTTAGCTGCAAAACATGATACTTGGTTAAATACTAAACTTGAGCTAAAACTTGAAAGTAAGGACCAAGTAATTAGTGCTATTTTTTTTGCAACTTGAGTCAGCCTACCCCTTGTGGCTTTTGCATACTAGGAGTCGGCTGTAGTTGGCCATGTTGACAGGTAAGTTTTGCTGAATATTAGTTGCTCAGGGTTTGGCTCTTTATGTTTTCATACAGGTTTGTCTTGCTTCAGCTGTCGCCTTGGTGAAGTTCCAGCAGAAATCGTCTCTAAGTCCACATCATAGGGCTTCGATGTGTGGCTTGTATCGTCGAGTTTAGTAGTTTTGTTGTAGGTTGTAGACTCCCGCTGTGCTACTCACGTGTTTTAAATTATTTCACTAATTGTAATAACTTAAAGCTGTAAATTTGTGCTATTTATGTGATGTACTATCTGTGTCTGTTCATCAGCACTTCCGACTCGATCCTGTGAAAAAGGGTAACGCTACAAGGTCAAATTTGAAATTTCTTCGAGACTATATATGGTCAAGCGGTTTTAGGCCGTCAAGCTACTGTCACTAGCTGGTCATGGCAAGTTGCAATGTCACAGCAATGCTGGCTTGCCTGCCTTATGCAAGGGGCCAGTGGCAGCAGGCCACCAGCATTTATCCAGTGCCGTGTGTACATACCGGCAGCTAGACACAGGCGACGCACACTTCGTAAAAAATCGATTGATTGTACCAACTCTTTTAATTATCTTTGAACCGAGTATTAAGAATATTCAGAGAAACTCCTTTCGGTATGTTGCTCTCTTAGTCAAATTGTTATCTCCACATTTGGTGATGCCATCGTAAGTATTTATCCAATACCGTGTGTATATACCGGCAGCTAGACACAGACGACACACACTTCGTAAAAAATCGATTGATTGTACCAACTCTTTTAATTATCTTTGAACCGGGTATCAAGAATATTCAGAGAAACTCCTTCCGGTATGTAGCTCTCTTAGTCAAATTGGTATCTCCACATTTGGTGATGGCATCATAAGTATATGCAATCTTCAGGGAAAAGTGTGGGTAAATTCAATGAAGAATGAGAAAATTAAAAAAAAAAAACCCTCAACGACACAATCGCTTACACCACCGTTCATTATTTTGTGCTAGCATAAAACGATGCTTCGATTTTGTATTTGATATTTTGAGTTTGAAACAGAAGCAAATATAATAAAAATCTGATTGAGGAAGTATATTTTTTAATTATAATCCTAGCAACCGAGTGAAGACAAATAGATTTGCACGCTGTTGGTGATTTTTTCTTCAAGAACGAACTGTTTGTTATCATTTTTTTGGCCATAAGTCTGATATCATCTGTATATAGTAATTCATGTCTTTTTTTAAAAAAAATCATGTCTTAGATCGGCTGACGCATGTGCACGTATGACAGCCAATTTTTCTGGACACCCAGGCATCCACGGCTTACAAAGCACCGCAGTACACCTTCCGCAAATAAAAGATTGCAATACCGGTGACAAGTGGCAGCTGGGCAGGTAGTTCGTACATACAGACTCATACAAAACTGAAAACTGCCAGCACAACTAGTCAGAAAGAAACATTAGTCTACTCTACAGTACTAAACATAAACCTCGTTTTCCTGGAACGAACCAACATCGTTGCACTACAAGAAATCAGAAGATCCATGACGTTTGGAATTTGTCATGGATCAGCAAAAAACCGTCACAGAACCATATCCATGACGGAAAGCGGTTTCATCATGTATCTCGCGTCATAGATTAAACCGGATGACATTTTCTTCTAATCGTCACGAACCCTCACCCCATCCATGACGATTCATCTGCGTCACGGTTTTTAGCCCAGCCGAGTTACATTCCTGTTCTCCACCTCACCTATCCATGACGAATCTAAATTTTCAAAATTGAGTCATCACAAATACACAATCGACATAGCAATCCATATGGCAACCAAAAGCTGATAGAAATGAGTACGCAACTTTACAGAGTTTCGATACATGGCAACTGACATCAAATTCTACAATTTTACAGAAATTACAAAGTGGTACTACAAAATCAGTTCAACAGCAACCCAAACTAAAACTATGACTAAGAATAAGAATAATCATTAATCAAACAACTGATTGACAGACAAGCGTGGATGCAGAGACCCTGCAGCCGCTCCGCCGCCATGCCCTGGAGGAACCCGCCGCCCGCCATTGAAGTCATCCGCCGCCGCGCGTTGAAGTCGGCCGCCGCTGCGACTTGGCCTCCCGTCGCCTCGACCTGCGCCTTGGCCTCCTGCTCCTCCTCCGCCGTCGCGCCTACCGCTCAGATCCGCGGCGCACTGGAGCCGCTCAGATTCGTGGCGCCCTGGAGCAGTCGGCCGCCGCGCCCAGCAGCCGCTCAGTCACCGCGCCCTCGAGCAGCCTGCCGCGGCGCCCTGGAGCAGTCCCGGCGGCCCCTCGGTCGCCGCGCCCAGCAGCCGCTCGGTCGCCGAGCCCTCAAGCAGCCTGCCGCCGCTCAGTCGCCACGCCTTGGAGAAGACCGCCTTCGCGCTATGGAATAGCTTGGCCGACGTGCCTTGGTGGAGCTCTGGCCGTAGATCCGAGCCAGGGAGCAGAGGAGAGAAGAGAGAGGCGAGGATGGGAGAGAGGGGCGGCGGTGTGCTGAGGAGAATGAGAGATGGGGAGGAGTGTTAGGGTTTCTTTTGTTTTTATACGCGTATGGTAGATTTTGGGCCTGAAATGGCCGGCCCATTCCAGCACATGCATAGCCGCAGGTACTTTGAGAAGAATCGTCATAGAGTTTGCACATCTGTGACGTTGCCTAGGAAGGTCATCCCTGATTCGTCACGGATTAAGAGATTTGTTGTAGTGTTGACTCCTCTTACGAAAAATAATTAAAAAAAAGAAGTGGTCAAAGGAAATCAGGTCAGCTCCAGTCGCTTCGGACATATGGATGTACCAGAGGAATGATGTGAACTGGAGAAAGTAGCCCGATCATACAAAAAAATATTGTGAAACGAGAAGTGACAACAGCAAAAAAAAAAAAAAAAAAAAAAAAGCTATTTCACCTTCAGTACAAATATTGAAATAAAAAACTATTGTTGAGTATGATACTTGCCTGAAACTACACAACCATAATGCAAAATAAAAAAAGTGCAACATTGGGATATCCATAAAGTCCATGTAGTTCGGTCAATTTAGCAAAAATGAATTATTCAGGCCACAAATAACAACCAAATTAAAGTTGTTCCACCCACTGCTTCCGGTACTGCTGAAGTCGGCATCGTATGGAAAGATCAAACTTCAAGAACTGTCAGTGTATATCACTATAGTTATAAAAACTCTAAATATTCTATACATACAACGGATGAAAAAAAAAAGTCTGGTAAGCAGGCAAGGAAGCTGACACGGTCCACCCCCAAATCACATTCCATAGTAGTGTTTTTCATGTAGCCATTTTCTTCTTTCCCATTGAATGATCAGCTAGCAATTAAACAAACCTGATTTTTATGCTCTATAGACTTGACACTCTTAAGTTTTGACGAAATTGGAAAATTCAAGAAAAAGATCTAAGTTACATACCATATTGACTGCTACGCCGTGTGATTTACTGGTCTAAGATGAAAACTACAATTATTAGACCAATATGAACCGCCAGCAGGTACAACATAGATATGAGAATCTTTCATGAATTAGATGTGAATCATGAAGGAAAATTCAGTACATTACTATGCAGCTTCTTCCGTTCCATTTTCAGACTACATAGCATATACCAAACTATTCATTTCCTGTCAGTTCCAAGTCTCAGATGTAACTAATTTTAACAATGCACGAAGCAATTCAAGTACGGTATTGCCATGCACCGGCATCATCTAAAACTTCAAACATTGGGAATTTACCATTTAAATGCTACTAACCAACAATATTGTCTGCTATATATAAAAACAATTTACCGCATGCATGTAAGCCATCATTTTTAACAGATGAATGTGATTGAACTTGGTCATCAACAGTCCACACTGAAGTCTTCTTTCTTCATGATTAGTTATATACATGTTCTTGTACCATTTGATGCATGTTCAGACATTAATAAATGCATCTATACCATCTGTGCCATGTCCGTTGTCAAAAACGATATTTCAAGTGTTAGTTTGACCGAAATGAATTATCAGAGTTCCTTCAACAGGAAGATAACCAACAAGTTCAAGAGTTTGTTGGCTTCATTTACTGGTAAGATGGAGGAAAATGCTAAGGTTATCTCCTGCATTGATTGGTTGCCAAATGTTTGAGAAAATTGTTACAAGTAAATCCAAGTTTATCTTTCAACGTATCTCCTTGTATCACCGGACAAATCACGGAAAACACATAGCATAACACGTCATAAAGGCTAGTAACTATTGACAGCCACGTCGTTCCTAAGTTCTTCGCTCCCTCTTTGAACAGGATCGTTAATTATACTATACATGCCTGTCAACACGAGAGTCAAACGATTCCATACTAGTTTTATAGGAAGGGCTGAGGCAAATGCTATGCTAGGTATAAACAACCTTGAACCGATCATCTTGTCATTAATTGTGGAACCTCACATACGAGCGTCAATGGTTACAAAAATAGGTAGAATCCATATCAGTCCATAAACTTCTTTTAATAATTCCGATTTCGAAAAAGAATTGATAGTTTCTACCTGTACCCTCTCTATTATCATTTCAACGATCAACTTCCCCCATAATGATATCTATACTACCTAATATCGTCATGATATCAGCCAATTTCATTCTTTTAACTAGCTGAGGAAGAATTTGCAAATTAATAAAACCCGGTGGGCGAATTTTCCATCTCCAGGGGAAAAGACTGTCATCTCCTACCAGATAAATTCCTAATTCACCTTTTGGAGCTTCTACTCTTACATAAAGCTCTTGCTTTGATAATTCAAAATTGGGGAAGGTTTTTTACCAAGAAATCTATATTCAAAATCATTCCATTCCGAATTCTTTGCTTTCTTAAAGCGTCGGGCTTCTAAATTTTCATAAGGCCCCCCAGGAATTTTCTCTATAGCCTGTTGAATAATTTTTATAATCTACTAAAGTACCACAAAAAATGGAATTTCATCAACATCTGGATTTTTTGTATATATATTATTTATTTTAATGTTTTGTATCTAGCAAAATTGTAAAGTAGAACAACATAATGGACCCTGGGATTTTCCATTTAATTCGGAGAAAAAAAGAGATTCTTGTTCATGGAACATCGATAGAGAAAAAAGCCGACTATCGGATTTGAACCGATGACCCTCGCATTACAAATGCGATGCTCTAACCTCGGAGCTAAGTGGGGAGTATGAGGAAGGGGGGAGTATGAGGAAGGCCGATTTTCTTTCTATATGAAGATGAAAAAAGGATCAGGGTCAAACATTTCTTACTTTTGTTGAGTATGACTGAATGAGGAAGAGCTCCTTATGTGGTATCACTTTACCACAATCTGAAATGCGCGAAACTCCGATTGGTGGAAGCCAGTCCATGAAGATTCTCCCTTCTCTTACGTGAAATTCCCCTCTTTCGGTAAGCATCCAGTATCTCAGCAAATGAACATTTCTCTAAGCTTATCCTGTAGCTTATACGTCGTTTGAAAGCTGCTCCAAGGATCCAACGAATAGCTAAGGTTTGTTGACGATCCCTGGCTACAATCCTAGGAACATCATAAATAGTACCTGCGACTCCTACTTTGACCACTTCGCATATTGGCTTTATATTATCTACTTTGACCACTCATCGAAATATATATTAAAAAAACTTGTAACAGATCAATCATATGCATTTTCCAGGATTATCCGTCCTTGCTTTCTATATATAAGGCGCGCTCAAGCACCTTTTAGCAGTGCCAGAAACTGATCGCGAACAGATTGTTCAGCTAGCTTCAGGATAGAGCATTTCAGCATTGCAGGACATGGCGGGAGCCTCGACTAACACCTCAAAAGGTGGGCCTCCATAAAAAATATTGCCCTGGTATATAATGTTTGAAGTTATTACTATATTTTCTAACATGCTGGAAATGCAGGGTTATCTACAGATGTGTATTGGGGATCTGAAGAATCACGAGGACGTCCTGAGTACACAGCTCCTCAGCAGCCTCATGGACAACACGCAACAGCATCCTCCTCTGGTTAGTACCTTGTGCGCCTATACGTACTAGATCAGATAAATACCTTCAACCCTGATACGAGCTCGATCAGAAGTGCACGTGGTGCATGCTTTGCTAATTAATTAACGTAGATGGACGCCGTTGCGTTTCCATTTCTTTTGCCCGTCTTTTTCCCACTTCACCTTTTTTGTGTTAGTATGTTGATTCTATAAGAGCTTTTCGTCCTCTCCTTTTTGAGAGTGTCGAAAAAGTTGATTACATTCGAAAAGGAAAAGGCCTGAATAAGAAAGTTTAAAGCTCCTGAGTCGCTTGAGCCAAAAACTTCCCCATCTGTCCTTATCTTACAGTAGTGGCGTGATAGATTGGGATGTCTCTAGAGTCGGATAGTTAATTGCGCTAAATTTTGTTTCGTTTTGTCTTGACTTGTGCTTGCATGCAGCTCGAGCGTATGGGTTGGTGACTCCTGCGCCGCCGATCAACGGGGATGCGCAGGCACCGAACATGTACCACCAGACGCCCTACAGACATGTTCAAGCATCCCAGAGTGCAAGCAACAACAGAAATGTTAAAGGTATATACTAGGGCTGTCATATACTAATTATATTTTTCTAAATAAATTCCTTTTCCAAACTGTCAAGTATTAGTAAGAAAAAATAATGGGGATACACAATTATCTCTACTGTCTGCGGGCCTGTCGTGTCAGATACTGAGATTCCTTCATTTTGTTTTTTCAGCTATTGGTCTGTCGTCTTACATGTGAGAGATCTATAAGAAGCACCATGCATGAGGAGCTCAACATATATCAAGTACTACTTACACGTACGTGTGATTGTAAAAATATATGATGTCCTAGTCAGTACTCACAAGGCAGGAAAAAAATTGATGCATTGTTTTATGTACAGTCATAACTTATTTTTTTCTATTTTAATTTGTAAGATAGGTTTGATGCATTGGTTGTATGTACAGTCATATCTGTAAGACAATGTATATCCTCATAGAAACAAAATATATCTTTTCCAACATTTTTTACGGTTCACTCTTCGGTATCAGCTTGTACGTATGCTGTCGATGACTGAAAGCTTTCGAATACCGTACCTGATCCGTCGTATGCCAGCAAAACACGCTTCCTCCCTTAAAATAACTTATTTGATCAGAACGCACTGGAACTATGTTTCGCAAGAGTACAAAATATTGACTTGACCAGAGTGCAGGCATTACGTACTTGACCAGACGAACAGGAATCCTGTTTTTGCCAACAGCTTGATATCTATGATCAACTAATTCGATTGATGAGGGCACCAAGTCAGTCAAATAATACAACTTCCTCATCACTTCGATGCCTGACTGTTTAATGCAGAAACATATATATCGATCAATCTGTCATTCGAGTATATGTTGCAGATAGGATTCGAGGTAGAACATTTCAGTCTTGCATTGAACCAATTAAATTGCGTTCATGAGAAGCTACTCCTCCTAATGTGTTTTTTTTTCTCATGTTGTTGGGACACCTTGATTAGTATACTAATTTATAACAAAGTGTCCAAACGACATAAAAGAAATCCGAACGTAGTATGTATGAAGTCTCTGACTTATTTGGAGGCAGCCTCTTCATAATTTGGCTCAAAAAACCTAAAACCTCTTAGTCCAACAATACTTTTCCTTAATTATACGTACAGTGAGTCTATGTACTCCAGTAGCAAGCATTCAAAGGCGCACAGGTCAGTACACAGGTCCTTACCACTCAGTTGGCTAACTTGATATCAACATCTCACACTTCAGTTCATAAAGTTAGAAAGCGAATAATATCATTATCTAAAAAAGAAAGTGAATATATGCAAATTTCCATGCATGCATGCCTTTCTCACGAAGAGCATCCCTTTTGGTTAAAGAAGTACAGCCTCGCGCGCTTTCCATCGCCACTCAAGCTCTGGTTGACTAGTTAAAAAATACATTTCACAACTTGTCAACTTTATGAACCCTCCGACATGGTTGGACTACCTAACTTTATACGTTATGGCGAAACACTTCAGTAGTTTTCCTCTCTCTTCAAATCCAACCTTTTTTGAATTTAAAGGTACGTATATATTACTACATTTCTTCCATGGTTTATTTGAAATTTTTTAGATAGATTGGTATATTGACTATCCAGCACTGAAGATGAACTGGCATTTTGATTCTATCCAACATGGGCACGGTCTCATATGGGCACTCTTTTACCATCTATTACATATTATTACCTCATGATGTTTATGCAGTTTCTCCCCTCCCCTAATAATAGGCGCCCAACATGTACAATGGAGATGCTTATAGAGGTGCTTAAGACAAAAAACTGGTTTTTTGTTGGCACTAGGTGCTTATATATGGGAAAAGAAGCCAAAGTTGGCACCTGGTGCTTAAAGAACTTTTTTACAGGTGCTTAGTGATTTTTTGCTCTGTGAACTTTTTTCTAAGCACCATGCATCGTACACATCGAAGTCTTTGGCTCTGCCCCTGGTTAAACTAACCGTTTGTGACCCGCTAAATCTATATTAGGTGGGTTTCCTATTAATGTCGTTAATATGTTCTACAATTTGATCATGTCGTCCTCAAAGAGTGGATAATATATGCAGCAGTCTACGAGTAAATGCTTGTGTAATTACAAGAAGAAACATGTTATGTAGCCTCAAAGATTTCATGGCGTTTGATTGTTTATTCTGTCTTGGTGGCTCTCTTCCACAAGCATAATTTTTTATTTATTTGGACGATGGGTTTTTAGCCAGTCAGAGTGGCCTCTCCATCTCTCGCTGCAGCTGTTGTCAGTTGTCAACAATACCCCAGGCGGGGAACGGTTCCTGTAGACATTGAGTGGCTACAATTTAAGTTTGCAACTTCCTACAATGACGCACACACACGCGGGGAAATTCAGGGAGACGCGTGAACCTGTAGCGAGCGTAGCTTCAGTAAGACGCATGTAATCATGTATATACGTACTTGTTAATACGTATGCCCAGGCCAAGCAGCAGCCGGACAAGAGTACGTCGATAGTCGACAACATATGCATGACGAATCGACAAAGAAATTGCCGAGACAAGAAGTCAACAAGTAACATTCGTTTACAGCTGCTCCTGTCTTGAAGGCCTACAAAATCTTTGACGACACCTGTCATAAGAAATGAAAATCAGTGGAGTTGACTCTGATCGATCGATTACATCATCAACTTTGTTTTGACTAGAAAACGTATTCTACACGGCATAGTCGCATAGAAAACGCATCAACGCGTCAATCACTTGATTTTTTTTTTGGCCAAATAGAAAGAATCAACAACAGGAATGTGTGTGGTCGCAGATGGCGCAAGGAGGGGCGGCGCGGGGAGAGGGGGCGTGAGGAGGGGGCGGCGCGAGAGGAGGCGCGAGAGGAAGGGTGCGCCGTCGGGGAGAGAGAAGAAGAGAGAGAAAAAAAAAAGAGAAGAAAAAGAAAATAGTGTGGCACCTGACATGTGGGACAAAACCGCTCTGAAAACCACCGAGGGAGGTAAACTAAAGTGAGACAAGGAGTCGGGCTACTCGGTTTTGTAGTTGGAGGGTGAAAATTCCGTTAGCCTCAATAGTTGAGGAAGGCAAATAGGACTTTTCTCGTTTAAAAATGGAGGGAGTATCCTCCATTGGTTACACAAAATAATATGATGCGTACATAACCATAGTTTATTTATGCGACAATATGATGTAATTATCTTGAGATAAGAATATATAGCAACTTTTACAAACTAAATAAGTTATGTTCCACACGGCAAGAAAATTTTCCCACATTTACTCCTTGATTGAACCACTTAGACTAATGTACGCGGGGTTCAACCTCCATTACGTACTCAGCGGGTTCAGCATGCATTACTTAGAAAGTTCATTATTCATGTTTACACATTGAGGTGTTCAAACTAGCAAGGCCGATGCCAATCAGATCACAAACAGAAGATTATGACATAGGCAAGTGCACATATAAATACAAACATTGGAATATTACATAATTAAGGTACACTTAAATGCTTCGTGGAAATCATGATTCATAAATCCAGTGAAATTTCCATGATTCTACCATTTGTAGACTATAAATACAGGCACATCTAAAGATGCATTTGGTACAACCTCTTAAGCCAAACATGCACGAGACAAACACGAGAGCAAAAATATCAGACATCAACTTGAACAATGCCTAAGACCACGAAGACCACTTCTGCTTCTAAGGGTAAGCCTCTATCAAACTACTATCCCCATGGGTCCGGGTGATTTGATACCGTCTTGCCTCACATATGCTGGAAATGCAGGGTCATCTACTCCTGTTCCAAGCTTGAAACAGGTGGCCCCTTCTTCGCAGTATCCAGCTTCTCAGGCTCGTGAACAGAACATACAGAAGACATACTCTGGAGGTCAGTATCTCAGGCACAAGCCTGGATAAATCTTTTCAAGTCATTAAAATTTTGCGTTGCGATGAGAAATTCAGGTGGGGAGTTCCGATCTCCTACCTTAGATTCCTCAAAAAAAAAAACATCTGTGTTTTCATGGAAGAGTTAAGTTTCTATTGTAGCTAGAGCTCAATCAACAAGCATGCAAGTACGTGCATGCATGGACGACCGTCGCGTTTCCATTTCTTTTGCATCTTTCTTCGTGTCGCTTTCCTTTTGTGTGTGTCTGGACTCTGGAGATCCTCCGGTAGCACCTTTTTGTTTGGCTTTTTTTCCCGGTTTTTGAAAGTAGAAGAAAAGCTATTCTTTCTCGCATCCACGGATGTCCTTGACGACACATGAATCAAGCTCAATGCATAACCGACTTTATTTGGGTGCTGAGAATTTTCCGACGGAGATTAGGAATCCAATTTTGGTTACACTCAATTCCGCTGCGATTTTCTTGGCGCCAAGTGGTTCCTACTCGAAGGAGGACGTAGCGCCTTCTGTAGATAACCTTCTCTGGCCCTGACGGTGAAGGGGTAGGCGAGATGATGCCTATGTCTGGGACGCCGAACTTCGGTAGCCCAGGCCACAACCACAACACTGAAAGCTGAGACTCGCCGTCATCTGTTACAAAACCCAGGCCTTAGATCCATGTCTTGGAGCTGAAAGAGCAGGGAACTGCGGGCTTGAAATTTGGTAGGAGAGAGTTGAGGGAGAATTGATAGCAAGAAGATAGTCCAACGGTTGAGATGATTATATGAGCTGAAGTTAACTTTAAATAAGAATTTGACATGTACACCAACGCCTTCTGTATGTTGACACGTTTCCTAACAAGCGTCACATGCTTCGGTTGACATGACCAATGGAATTTGGTGCATGCACGCAGATTATAAAGCTAAAGGGTTGGAGAATCAAGTACCTGCCACGGGGACTGGAGGGCATTCATCGAACAACCACAAGCAGACGTACAAACCTCCTCCGAAAACAAACCAAAAGACCGCGACAAGTACGCCAATCTGCTACATGAATCCATATATATACTCACTTGAATTCCGTATGCTCATCTTCATGTACTTGTTGGATTTGAATAGTGACTTATATGTACATCAATTCTTTTTTAATTTCATCAGGTAAGGGCACAAGTTATGGATGGTGACAGCTCCTGAAATGCATGGAAGCTACGGAGAAGGATATTCATGACGCGTCTTCAACTACTATACCTACGTGTGCAGTGGCACTCTAGAAATACAAAAATATTTTTGTGGAAATGGAAATATTCATATAGTGATCAGTATAGTCGCAATGTAGAATCACTATGATACAGTTAATTAAATTGATGGATTGTATTTAATTATTGGATTGATGGATCAGTAAAATATACAGGTGTGTAGAGAAATTACTAGAAGATTATGTACAGCCAATTGAAATAAAAATATAGCTATGTATTGAAAGTTGAAATAAATGTTGAACTTATTGCAATTTTTATTGGGAAAATAAATTGTCTTTCTAACCCCGAATCTGCGCAATTGGTCCTCAAACCGACGGTAGAAATGCAATTCCACTCCGTAGTATAACGTCCTGTTATATATATCTGAAGGATTGAAGAAAGAATAATATATTCCCAAGTCATGCTCCTGTTATACATCCCGCCCCTATGAACTACAAATGACTTGATTATTTTCTAGTATATTCCCAACAGTCTTGCAAGATTTCCTAAACTCGCTTCAGGCCGGTTCAGACGACCATGTGTTAAACACGTATAGAGGGGAAATTCCTCCACGTAGACTCACATGCAAATTTCAGTATAATGTCCTGTCAATTTGTCATAGTTAAGGTTGGCCCGCCCTTCAACCTTCTGCAAGAGAATGCCAACAAAAATTCTGAGGAACCATGTTGAGATGTGCCATGGTTCATGATGTGATGAGTAATTGACAACGAATGAGCTTGAGTTGAACTTGAGGTTCGGGTTTGAATTGCGGGATTTTGAGGGTTGCATGAGCATGTATGTTGATAATGTTTATGGCTAACCGGAGTTGGTGAAGGTGATGGGAAGAATGGAGGAGATGAAGAAATGTGTTTGCTTGTCTATTGACGTGTAGGTCAATGGAGTCAACTTGATAGTCAACGGCGAGAGGATCGGGAGGAACAAGCGGGAGGCTTGGGTCCGAGCGATCGAGAGGCCGGGTGAGGTCAAGGGTGATCCACACCGTACACGTGGCGGACAAGAAGCATGGAGGGTTTCGCGGTTTGGCCTCAAAACCGTGGAGGTGATGAAGACGGCGGGTTGACCGAGTCAAGAGGCGAACGGGAGGCCGAGTCAAGTGAAGGGTCCCGACGGGCTGGGACGAGAAGACTTGATGGCGAGGTTCGCGGGACGAGGTGACACGCGTCGGCATCGAGGTGGTTTCCTGGTTTATGCCTCGAAACCGGCGGGCGGACGGTTTTCCGGTTTGGGCCTCAAAACCGGTGGCGGCGCATGGTGGTGTACGTGGAACCATCGCGAAGGTTGCGTCGAGGTGAAGCGAAGTTGTGAAGGGCCCGATGGCGTTCGGGCGAAGGGAAAAGAGTTGGACGATTTTGCCCCTAGTGGTAGGTGGGAGTGTGTTATGCCTTGAGGGCATTTTGGGAAAGAAAAAGAGAAGATAAGGAGGGAGAGGGGGCAGGAGATGGCTGCCCCCCTTGACCCATTCATTTGCATCTAGGAGATAGGATTTGCTAGGGAGAGCTAGAGAGAGATGAGAGGAGGGGAGACAAGGTGAGAGCTTGTTTCTTCAACTTTCAACAAGAGAGGGAGGAAGTGGGCGGCGCCATAACCTTGTACCTATGGATTTCGTGGTTGAATCAATGGATTGAAGTTTGTTTGAATTAATTTCGTGCTCTTGTTCTTCCTCCCCATCTAATTCCCGAATTTCTCTTTTTTCTCAATTTCGGAGCTATTTTCGTGGGATTTCTCGATCTCTCTTTTGGCTGCGTTTTGGGATGGATTTCTCGGATGAATTCGGTGCTAGGACGTGTGGGAACATGCCTTGAGTGATCTTGCACAAGATCTCCCCACGAGCACTTCGAATTTGTGGATTTTGTCTAAGAACTCCCAAACCCTTGTTCTTCCATTCGATCTAAAATCCGTGGTGTTTTGGTTGGGCTTTTGGTATGGATCCATTTGGATAAGGTTCCCCATGTTGTGGTGAAGTTATGGTTCAAATTTCGTGAAGTTTGGAGGTCGTTTGATTGGATTTCAAGGTTTTCGAGTGAGTTGCGCGCGTGCTGTCGGAACTTCCGCCACCTGTCGGAACATCCGCCAATACCTGTCGGAACATTCGTCAACACTTGTCGGACCATCCGCCAATACCTGTCGGAACTTCCGCCACTGAACAGAGAGTTTTTGTCGGAACTTCCGTGATTTGTCGGAACTTCCGTGGCTGTACATTCCGGAACATCCGTAACATGTCAGAACTTCCATGAATGATCAGAAAGTTTTTGTCGGAACATCCGAGACTTGACGGAACTTCCGTGAATCCATTTACACTTCTCATCGGAACTTCCGAGAGAGGTTCGGAACATCCGCCAAGGCTTTTGGGTTGGTTTTTCCTCGCTTGATTCTGCTTTGTCCAAATTGCTTCCGCGTTTGTTTGTATCATCCCATAACCACCCTTAGGATTAGCACATCATCTCTAATTGATGTGTGTGATCTTGGTGGTTGCAAGAGAGGCGCGTTGGGTTGTAATCGGGACATAGGCCGAGTTCTTTGAAAGAATTTTTATCGGCTCCCATTCCCCCTCTGGTCGCCTTCTCGGTCCTTCAATTGGTATCAGAGCCGGTGTGATCACGTGTTGAGCTTAACCGGCTTTGTGATCCGAAGGCGACATGGAGAAAGGTGCGATCAAGCTTTTGGTCTTCGATGGGGAAGATTTTCCCTATTGGAAGTCGCACTCAAGCTTATCTGATGAGTCAGGGCATTGGGATATGGAGCATTGTGCAAACCAACTACGAGATCCGGAGAACATGGAGACGGCGCAACAAGGTGCGATCACTCAATTCGATAACAACTCTAAGGCTGTTAACATCTTGCTTTCCGCTATCGGTAGAAAGGAGTACGATCGCGTTGCTCACCATAAAACTGCTCATGCCATATCGGAGACGCTTTGCTCCTATCATGAAGGCACTAACCAAGTTAAGACCATACGTAGAGATTCGTACAACAGGCAGTACCAGACCTTTGCATAGCTGCCTGGCGAGTCGCTAGATGCTACGTTTGCTAGATTCGAGTCTATAGTGTGTCATCTCAGGGCATGTGGTGATCTTGTTTACACTGACAATGAGCGTGCTAAGCAATTGCTTTACTCACTAGATGAGAACACTTGGGGTGTGAAGATCTCCGCACTGGAGGAATCCCCCGACTTTGGCACACTCACCTGCGAGCAGCTCTATAGCAAGCTCAAGTCTCACGAGCTCTCTAGGAAGTCACGTCCGAACCACAATGCATCCACTAGTATGGCCTTGATGACTGTAATGCATCTTATGGGACTAACCTTCTCACAAATCTACTTTGGAGTTTGCTCTTTCTTCCTTGGTTGCAGCTTCAGATGAACAGGTGGAGTCCCTTTCGGAGGAGGATCTTGCCTTGCTGATCAGGAAGTTCAAGCGCTCCTTCAACAACAGAAGATATAGGAGAGGTGGTGATCCCCGTGGCTGCTACGAGTGCGGCGATCCTCGTCACTTCATCGCCGACTGCCCAAGCGGAAGAAGAAGTTCGACTACACCGACAGCCAAGAAGAACAACCCAAGAAGAAGAACAACTCTCCAAGAAGGGCAAGAACACCAAGAAGAAGATGGAGAAGGTGTTCGCAAGGGCACTCGTGGCTTCCCTCAGCGACGTCGACTACTCTACGAATAACGACATCTTAAGCGCTGAGGAGGAGATGGAGAAGCCGGAGAAGCCAAAGGACAAGAAGAAGACTTCCGACTTCACCGGGCTCTGCTTCATGGCAAAGGATGATCCCTACTCCGACTCTGACTCCGAGACAAGCAAGGTATCACAAACTCGTGAGGAGCTCATCTTTCGAAATGAATACTTGCGTAATGCCTTGTTTGAGCAAGATAAGAAGTTAGTTGAGGCTAAAGTCTGAGCTTGAAAGTACCAATGTTGATCTTGCTTTTCTCAAGTCTTGTGTTGATGAGGATAGGGTGGTATAGTGTGAGTCTTGTGATGTTGTCATGAATGATCTAGTTTCTTTGAAAGATGTGCATGCTCAAGTTGCCGGTCAACTTGAGAGTGCTTTGAAAGAACTAGAGGAGCTCAAGGCTCGACCTCTACTCTTGGATGCTTGTAAGACTTGCCCTAAGCTCACACATGACTTGGATAGTCAATTGTCCAAGGTCAAAGGGCTAGAGGCTAAATTTCAGGTTGGTTCACATGCTACACCTCTACCATGTGTTGTGTGTGCTTCTCTCAAAAGTGAACTTATCTCTACCCAAGACAAGAACCTAAAGCTAAGCCAAGAAGTTGAGTACCTCACTACTCGCCTCACAAGAACCAAGGAGAGTGAAAAGAGAATTGAGAGTGACTTGTTGAGGGTTAAGGAAGGTTCAACTCAAGGATACAACTTGGGTTTGGGTTATGAGAGGTGTGAGGAGGAGAGTGAAAATGTGAGTAAGTTTGTACCAAGCTCCAACCTCCAAGATGAGAGTGAGAAACTTAAACCCACCGACACCTACTACCCATCAAACCCAAAGCCATCCTTTAACCCAAGAGAAGTCAAGAAGCAAAAGCAACAATCCAAACCACCTACACAACCAAAACCAAAACCCAGGAATGTGTTTACTTGCATGTTTTGTGGTAGGGATGGTCATTTGGATGAGTTTTGCTTTAGAAGGAAGAGAATTGAAAGGAGGCAAGCTGAGTTAGCTAGGAATGTAGTCTATCATTCCTATCTTGACTATCCGCCTCACACTCCTTCTCGTGCTTACAGTGGACTTGGTCATCGCTCATATGACGTTGGTTACCGAAACAGAGGACTTGAGTCACGATGCTTTGATGGCCCACGTTTTCCCTTTCGTGGTGTCCATCTGCAGCGTGGATATGGTCATCCCCCGTATGACTTGTATCCCCGTGACATGAGGAGTGAGTCTAGACGCTTTGACGGTCCACATCGTCCCTATCGTGGTACTCGTCCTGTGCGTTTAAATGATCAAGTGCATAGAACTGTTTTTACTTCTGCAGGTCGTGTGGTTAGGTGCTGGATTCCTAAAGCTTATCTCTCTAACCCCAGCACTGAGCCCTCGATCTTTTCTTCTTGTTCTATGTAGGTAGCTGATGGAGGCCTGGAGGACAAGTGGTTGATGGAATCCGGTTGTTCGCGCCATATGACCGGAGATACTAGATGGTTCTCCAGCCTCACCCCCGTGAAGCAAATTGACTATGTGACATTCGGGGACAACAAAAAAGGTAGAGTAAAAGCAATTGGCGCTGTCAAGGTAAATGACTCTTTCACCCTCAAGGAAGTAGCCCTAGTAGAGCATCTAAAGTATAATCTGCTTTCTGTTTCTCAATTGTTGGATGATGGTAATGAAGTGATCTTTAAGAGGAATGCATCTCGAGTTGTTGACTCTTGTGGTTCTTTGGTTTGCAATATCACTCGAATTGACAGAGTTTTTCGTGCTGATTTTGTATCATCTTCTGGTTCTCACAAGTGTTTGTTTGCTCAACCCTCTTCTGAGCTTTGGACATGGCATAGGAGACTAGGTCACATGAGCTTTGACTTGTTGTGTCACTTAAGTGGCCTAGGCCTTATCCGAGGATTGCCTAAGCTCAAATTTGAGAAAAATCCTGTTTGTGCACCTTGTCGTCATGGCAAAATGGTTGCTGCTTCTCATCCACCAATCAATTTGGTGATGACTGAACAGCCTGGGCAACTGCTTCACATGGACACTGTTGGTCCTGCTCGGGTACGTTCAGCTGGTGGGAAGTGGTATGTTCTTGTTGTCGTTGACGACTTTTCTCGCTACTCTTGGGTCTTCTTTCTTGAGAGCAAGGATGAAGTGTTTCATCACTTTCGGAGCTTGGCTTTGAGGTTGTTCAAGGAACTCCCTGGTGCATTACGAGCTATCCGCAGTGATAATGGCACCGAGTTCAAGAACTCCTCGTTCAGTGCTTTCAGTCTTGAGAATGGTCTTGAGCACCAATTCTCTGCACCTCGCGTTCCTCAGCAAAATGGCATTGTTGAAAGAAAGAACAGAACCCTTGTTGAGATGGCCCGGACGATGCTTGATGAGCATAGGACTCCGATGCAGTTCTTGACTGAAGCCATTAGCACCGCCCTTGCTATGTTTCCAATCGGGTTTTCTTGCGCTCAATTCTTAATGTGACTTCTTATGAGCTACGTTTTGGGAGGAAACCAAGTGTTTCTCATTTGCGTGCTTTTGGTTGCAAGTGCTTTATTCTCAAGCGTGGCAATTTGGATAAGTTTGAGTCAAGTTCTTCCGATGGCATTTTTCTTGGTTAAACTCCACATGGTCATGTTTATAGGGTTTTGAACTTGGAAACTAACACCATCGTGGAGTCCTGCGATGTAACCTTTGAAGAATCTATGCCTTGTACAAGCGGTGTTGTTGAGTGTGCAGGTGACAGGGAAATGGAAGAGAGCATCTTTGTAGACGGTGATCTACCGGCTCCAGGTGAAGATGAGGATGAACCACTACTTCCTACTACTTCGCCTGCTCCTGAGCCGATCCCTGCTTCCACAGTTCAAGCAGAGGGTTCCGTAGCATCTACATCCTCTTCGGCGGCCGTCGATCCAGCTCCAGCCGTCGTCGAGCAAGCCCCAGCTGTTGTTGAGGGGGAGGTACGCTCCGAGAGGGAGGCCCCTCGACACATCCAAAGTCGACATCCTCCTCATCAAATGATTGGTAATCTAAATGAAAGGACAACAAGGTCGAGGTCTGCCCATCTCTCATGCTTTACAAATTCTGCATTTGTTGCCTCCTTTGAACCTCGAGATGTTGGACACGCTCTTTCTGATTCTGATTGGGTCAATGCCATGCATGAGGAGCTAGAAAACTTTGAGAGAAACAAAGTCTGTACCCTTGTTGAGCCTCCACCTAATGTGAATGTGATAGGAACCAAGTGGGTGTTCAAGAACAAACACTGTGAGGATGGTCTAGTTGTGAGAAACAAAGCTAGGCTTGTGGCTCAGGGGTTTAGCCAGGTTGAGGGCTTAGACTTTGGGGAAACCTTTGCTCCTGTAGCGCGTCTAGAAGCCATTAGAATCTTGCTAGCCTTTGCTGCGTCTAAGGGCTTCAAGCTTTACCAAATGGATGTGAAAAGCGCTTTCCTAAACGGCTACATAGAGGAAGAGGTTTATGTCAGGCAACCCCCAGGCTTTGAAAATTCCAAGTACCCAAACCGAGTGTACAAGCTTCAGAAGGCTTTGTACGGGCTAAAGCAAGCACCCAGGGCATGGTATGCTAGGCTGAAAATCTTCTTGCTAGAGCGCGGGTTTGAGATGGGGTGTGTGGACAAAACCTTGTTTACTCTCAAGTATGGCACTGACTTTCTTTTGGTTCAGATTTACGTGGATGATATCATCTTTGGTGGTTCATCTCATGCTCTTGTGTCTAAGTTTCAGGCAATGATGGAGAATGAGTTCATGATGTCCATGATGGGCGAGCTGACTTACTTCCTTGGTCTTCAAATCAAGCAATGCAAGCAGGGTACCTTCATTCATCAAGCCAAGTACACAAAGGACTTGATGAAGAAGTTCGACATGTCGGATGCCAAGCCCATGTCGATCCGATGGCCACTTCCACCGTGCTCGATCCGGATCTTGATGGTGAAGCGGTGGACCAGCGGGAGTACCGGAGCATGATCGGCTCCCTCTTGTACCTCACGGCGACAAGGCCCGACATACACTTCGCGGTGTGTCTTTGTGCTGGCTTCCAATCTTCACCAAGGGAGTCTCATCGTCAAGCGGTGAAGCGCATTTTCAGGTATCTCAAGTACACCCTTGAATTCGGCATTTGGTACTCTGCATCATCTACACTTTCCCTTTGTGGTTATTCGGATGCGGATTTTGCTGGGTGTCGAGTTGATCGGAAGATCACTTCGGGTACTTGCCAATTTCTTGGATCTTCTCTTGTTTCTTGGATCTGGCGTAGCCCAATCCACAACCGAAGCTGAGTCTGTGGCTGCTGCTAGTTGCCTTTCCCAAATCCTATGGATGACTTTCACCTTGAGGGACTATGGGTTAACCTACAAGAGTGTTCCACTTATGTGCGACAACACTAGTGCCATATGCTTATCCAAAGACCCAATTCTACATGGGAGAGTCAAACATATAGAAGTGAGATTCCACTTCCTGAGAGATCATGTGGCCAAGGGAGACATCGAGCTCATTTACATTGATACCCACAACCAATTGGCCGATATCCTCACCAAGCCTCTAGATGCCGAGCGCTTTGCATTTCTTCGGAGAGAACTTGGTGTTTGTTATCCTTATGGCATTGTTTGAGGGGGAGTTGGCTTCTTTGTAAATATGTATCTTACTTTTCTCGCATTTGCATTGCATTGTAAGATAAGCATCATGTATAATATGCATCTTTAGAAAGCTTCAACCTTTATGTCTCCATGTATTTATTGTTGCTATGATTGAGATTGAGCTAAGTTGTGTGATTGCAAGTAGAAAGCTTTTAAACTTAGGCTCTTCCAGATAGTATGGCATAGTTTCATTTGAGCAAGCTAGCTAATCTTTGAGATGAAAATTAGCTTTTGTGAGACTTATGATCTACGCATGCCTATGTTTGTTCACCATGTGTATGCTTGTTTTTATCCTTGTCAAGACTTGTGTTAAGGTTAGTTTTGGAAATGTCTTTACTTCGGCAACTTATTGTTTGGGGGATGGACCTTGGCAAATGTTTAGCTCACGATGGGACTTTGGGGGACAAATGTCCTTTTGCCAAAAGGCATACTCATTTGCTTCTTGTGCTTAATTTCTAAAATCAATTTGATCTTTTGTGCAAAATGCTAAAAATCTAATACGGTGCCTTGAAGCCTCGGGGTGTTTGCCGTAACCAGTCGTGCAACCCTCCGCTTGGATAAAAGGTTACTTGAGGATGAAAAATAAAAGACAAGCAAAAGCTTGCAATGTTCACTTGATCAAATTGAGTCTTTATTGCATATGTGAGCGTTTGTCAAAACACATCTTTCCGAACGTTTGTTGCTTGAGTTGAGATTGACATTTGCTAGTTTCCATGGATTCACTTAATGCTTGTTTTGCCTTAGATAGGGATGATCATACATGTGGTGGCCATACTTTTCATGATATAGCAAATTTGAATCTATGTTGCTCAATTCAATCTTCATGCTTAGCTTGTCTAGATTTTTGGTTTTGTGCTATGCTCTTATTATGGCCTTCGTGCAATTGTGAGCTCATGCTTTTACACTTTAAGGCTCTATGCTTGTTCATAGCAATGATAAATGCTTGTTGACATGATTTTTGAAGCTTGGTATGATTCCCACCTCATGCATTGCATTTTTGGCTCGCTTGTATCTTGATGAGTTCATTGCAAAAGGGGAGAAATATCGATAAGTTTGCATCTCAGATAGATATCAAGCGAGAAAATACTTTGAAATGCTTTTGGGGGAGTTTTGGGCGAAAATGCATCATTTCTTGTTTTCAGGACAGAAACCCCCCACCGGACTATCCGGTTGCCAACCGGAGTATCCGGTCACCGGAGTATCCGGCACAGTACCGGATCATCCGGGCATTTCGCATTGCATGAGGAGTTGCACCGTTTCAGGGGGAGTTTTCTTTAAAACCCTTTTGTTCTGACTTTTTCCTGAGTCTTTGTGGATCTTCACGACTTTGTGCCGCTTTCCTTGCCAACTCTTGGCTTTGTGATCCTTTGCTACTTGATGGTTATTTGCTTCCTTTTTTCTTTGTTTTGGACCATTGAGTTAGCATTCTTGGTTTCGCATTTCAAACTTTGGACTCTTGAGATTGGTGTTGTTGTCAATGTACTCATCAAGGGGTAGATTGAGGAACCATGTTGAGATGTGCCATGGTTCATGATCTGATGAGTAATTGACAACGAATGAGGGTTGCATGAGCATGTATGTTGATAATGTTTATGGCTAACCGGAGTTGGTGAAGGTGATGGGAAGAATGGAGGAGATGGAGAAATGTGTTTGCTTGTCTATTGATGTGTAGGTCAATGGAGTCAACTTGATGGTCAACGGCGAGAGGATCGGGAGGAACAACCGGGAGGCCTGGGTCCGGGCGATCGAGAGGCCGGGTGAGGAGGGTGATCCACACCGTACACGTGGCGGACAAGAAGCACGGAGGGTTTCGCGGTTTGGCCTCAAAACCGTGGAGGTGATGAAGACGGCGGGTGGACCGAGTCAAGAGGCGAACGGGAGGCCGAGTCAAGTGAAGGGTCCCGACGGGCTGGGACGAGAAGACTTGACGGCGAGGTTCGCGGGACGAGGTGACGCGCGTCGGCATCGAGGTGGTTTCCCGGTTTATGCCTCAAAACCGGCGGGCGGACGGCTTTCCGGTTTGAGCCTCAAAACCGGCGGTGGCGCATGGTGGTGTACGTGGCACCATCACGAAGGTTGCGTCGAGGCGAAGCGAAGTCGTCAAGGGCCCGATGGCGTTCGGGCGAAGAAAAAAGAGTTGGACGATTTTGCCCCAAGTGGTAGGTGGGAGTGTGTTATGCCTTGAGGGCATTTTGGGAAAGAAAAAGAGAAGATAAGGAGGGAGAGGGGGCAGGAGATGGCTGCCCCCCTGTTGACACCAAAATTTGGACTAGGGCCCGCTGTCAGTGGAAGATGGAGTGCGCGACGGGTAGGAAAAGATTATGTGCCGAAGTGGTGGCCCGCAGGTTATCATGAAGCCAAAGAAATCCCGAAGCCGCACGCGCCCGTATGTGATAGTGTGTCCTTTTTAATTATTTTCTAGAGATTAGAAAGGATTGACCAAGTTGTGGTCAAGTAGAGGTCGTGCTTAAGTCCAAATCGGACTCTTGCCTCGGGTGTATAAATATAGACCCAGGTGCTTGTAATCAAAAAGGAATCAATACAATCAACTCTTCGGCGCATCGCCACAATTTCTCGACGGGTTTTTTCGTCACCGGCGTCCATCGGGGCTCCGGCTCGTCTGGATCTCGTCAGGTAAGCGCATCGATCTTTAGTATGTCGACTTGTCCATATTAGAGATTGATGTGGCTGCTAGTTATCTGGTAATCTAGATCAATCTAGGGTTTACATTACGTATTGACTGCATGGAATTGTTTAAGACCTGGTCCAATTCTTTGTCACGGTTAGTTGACTTGTCCTCGCCGCGACCTTGTTGCCGATTGCTGATGTCGATTTCTGTTTGATCTGGTTATTCGAGTCACGGTTAAGGTGCTTTGTCGATTAGATCTGCTCTTGGTGATTGGGTAGGCAGTTTGACTTGTCCTGTCTGCTTCGCTTAGTTGACGTGTCCTCGGCGAAACAGTTGCTAAGAGTTAGATTTAATTTACTGAGTATCTGGGACCGGTAGTTGCCGATTATACTTGTACCTGCCGATCGTGTAGAACAGTTTGACTTGTCCTGTTCTACTTCACTTAGTTGACGTGTCCTCGGTGAAGCGATTGTCAGATTATGGGTATAATTAGTGATTATTGGTTTAATCGTTCTTTCGGGGTGTTTAGCCGATTGTTTACCACGTTCAGATCTATACTTGCATGCCTTTAAATTGCTTTATTCGTTCAAGTATATGTCTGAGCTTTCTTTCGTCAATGTCGATTCACCTTACTGTGTTGCTTGCCGATAGATGTTGCCGATTGCATGCTTTGCCGATTGCCGATCTTGATGCATGCCTTGCTTTATTTATCGTGCAAGTATTTACTGTTGCGACATGTCGATTCGTTTACAGCCGACAGCCGAGTGCTTATTTTATTATCTTTTATTCGCTAACATCGGCTGCGGTTACGCATCGGCCTGTCCGGGGCCGATAGTCCGGGAATTTTACACGCTTTTCTTGTCTTTGTCGATTTGCAGGGAAAATCGACTGGCACGCTCCGGAATTCACCGCGTTCCAAGTTTTGGTCCTGAACAGAGTGAAGCAAATCTCTCAGGCCGCGTGTGCGAGCGGTAGAACACACATTTTACCGTCAACACACTTTTTTGGCACGCCCGGTGGGACAGATCAAGTTCTTAGAAGCAGATGGCGTTCGTTCAAGCTGTTGCTGATGATGGTACTTTGCTCGTTGATACAAAGGGCAACAAGATCATGTTTCCTGCACCTTTTGTTCGAGATGATAAAGATTCTTCTGAAGTCACTGGCAACAATGAGCTTAATGCTTGGGAGAAGATGTCTTTGGATCAGAAAAAGGCATATCAGAGTTATCTGTACGATTGCCAAGTGAAGTACTTTGAGACCATCAAGATGACACGCGGCAAGATTACATCAGTATTGGCTTCGCCAGTGGTGATGAGAGCAGAAGAATTGGCTACAATCAAAGCTGCGAAGATGCCGGATCAAGCTCTGTTGGATGAAGTTGTGAATACTGCGGTTCACAAAGCTTTCATTAACCAGTCAGGGGTGCTTGTTAACACTCTGTACAACATGCTCAAGGCATTTGCTGATGGGACCTTGCAGTTTGATTCTGGATTTATGGGGCCATCATTTACTTTACCACCTACTACTCCAGCACGTCCTGCACCTCCTAGTGGTCAACCCACAGCTCAAGAAGAGACGAGTGCTGCTGGTCAACAGAGGCAACCATATGGCATGCCGCCAGAATTGTGGTCTCCAAGTGCTCAAGCTTTGGCTGCAGGAGCAGCTCGGGTATCGGCTCCAAGTCTTATTGATGCGCCGATGTCCACGCAGAGGGAAGTAGCCGGTGCAGCTAATGAACCAAGGACGAGTCAAACTCCTCAGACAAGATATCATTTGGCTCCCAATGTCAATCCTGCACTGTTCAACCAAGAGATACCGCAAGGCTATCATAGAGTGGCAGATTACAGTGAGCATTACACCAGGGGGCAACCTGCTCAGGTTCAGCCACAACCGCAGCAGTCATCTCAGACGGCTGGGGGGCAAGTGCAAAGTTCATCAGAAGATATAGTCGCCAGGCTGGCTGAAGTCATGAAGGAGCAGTTTGACCTCAAGCCCAAGGAGCAGAGTTTTTTGTATCGACGTCCATATCCAGAGTGGATGGAACAAGTTGCTCTGCCACATCGTTACAAGCTGCCAGAGTTCTGCAAGTTTTCTGGGCAAGACAATGTATCCACAGTGGAGCACATTAGCAGATATTTGGCACAGTTGGGAGAGGCATCGGCACAAGATGCATTGAAGGTCCGTCTGTTTCCTCTGTCATTATCTGGATCGGCATTCTCATGGTTCACCTCCCTCCCTGCGGGATCCGTGCGGAATTGGGCCGATTTGGAAAAGAAATTCCATTCTTATTTCTTCACTGGCATGGCAGAGTTGAGCATATCAGATTTGACAGCTGTTCGTCAGAAGGCTGGAGAGTCAGTTGCCGATTTTGTCCAGAGATTCAGAGTCATCCGTGGGAGGTGCTATAACCTGAATCTGACGGATCGGCAAATGGCTGAGATTGCTTATCAGGGTTTATTGCCTCAAATCAGAGATAAGTTTGCACCTCAGGAAGTCGATGGCTTAACACAGCTCTTTCAGAAGGCGTCGATTCATGAAGTGCGTGTTCAGAATACACGTGGCAGACAGTTTCAGGCGGCTTATGCTGATTATTCTTCTGATTCTGATGATGAAGCTGAAGTTGCTCTTGCTGAGTGGACCAGGAATAAGAAGACTGTTCTCTGTCCATGGGTCAAGCAGAAGGCAGAAGAAAAGAAATATGACTTCGACATCAATAAAGCCGACAAGATATTCGATTTGCTGCTACAAGAGAAGCTTATCCAACTCCCACCTAATCACACGTTGCCTCCAGCTGAGGAGTTGAAGAAGATCAAGTGGTGCAAGTGGCATAATACTCCCTCTCATCACACCAATGAGTGCAAGGTGTTCAGGCAACAGATCCAATCGGCAATTGAGAGTGATCGCATTAAATTCTCTGGTCAAAAGCCGATGAAGATTGATGGGCATCCTTTTCCAGTCAACATGATCGGTG
Organism: Eragrostis nindensis; assembly: GCA_012490785.1. Lineage (NCBI taxonomy): Eukaryota > Viridiplantae > Streptophyta > Magnoliopsida > Poales > Poaceae > Eragrostis > Eragrostis nindensis. Next base: position 676,602 of record JAAXCT010000249.1, read on the forward strand.
GGTCTGCTGGATTGATCGGCAAGTACTCAAGGAAAAGAGAGAGGGAAGACAGGAGGACTAGTGATGATGACTTCGATCCACACTGGAACTGTCCTTTCTTCCAGTACTGTTGGGAACAAGGTATGAAGTTGCCACCAATTGAAGGCTGTCCAGGTTGTAGCAGAAGATCTGGGGATTTGTACAGAGAAGTTGGTACTTCAAGCCGAGTCCCTATGCGGAGACAGCATGATTGCTTTGAAGGCAGACCAGCATCAAGGGTTTCTGTGCACGAGAGGCTTGGTCCTGTTAATCAAGTTGAAGATCAGGAAGAAGATGATCAGGGTGAGTTCACAGAAGAAGGCCAATGGTGTCCGAGTGGTATTTTTACCAAGACTCAAAAGAGAAGAGTACAGAGGGCACGTTGCCGGGAGCTGAACAAGGAAGTGAACCAGAAAGATGATCATGACAAGGGGCCTAAGTCAAAAAAGGTATGGAGACCAAAAGTCAAATCTCAAGTACATGAAGTTGAAGCTCCTGTTAATATGGTATTTATGCTGCCACGAGAATTTAGTTCTTTAGACATTAATGAGTCGGAAGAAGAAGCTTCTGCCGAGTTGTTATTGGGTCCACAGCAGGCAGTGTTTTTGAGAAGCCGTCTGGCGTTGATCATCTCCATCTGAGGGCTCTGTACCTTAATGGTTTCGTTAATGGCAAACCGATGAGCAAGATGATGGTCGATGGTGGTGCTGCTGTCAATGTTTTGCCGATGGCGACATACAGGAAAATCGGCAAATTGCCTGAAGAGCTGACCAAGACCAACATGACGTTGAGGGATTATGGGGGCAGGAGCTCTGAAGTCAAAGGAGTCACCAATGTCGAGGTCACTATCGGGAGCAAGACTTTGCCGACGACGTTCTTCGTAATTGAAGGCAAAGGATCGTACGCCGTACTGTTGGGTAGGGATTGGATTCATGCTAATTGCTGTATCCCATCTACGATGCATCAGCTCCTTATCCAGTGGATCGGCGACGAGGTGGAAACTATTCAGGCTGACAAATCGGTGAGTGTGGCTACTGCAGACTTCTTGCCGACGATGGTCGAAAGCTTGCCGTGCATATCAGGAACTTACTGGGAAGGTGAAGCACTGGATGTTACCGATGAAGGTGTTTGCATCACTGAAGGATCGGCAACTCCACGGTTGCTGTAGCAGCTATCAGATACGGATGTTGATCGGTTGATGGAAGTGAAGAACGATGCAATCGATAATCAGCCGATCGACGAAAGAGATTGGAATTCAGCCGAGCGCTTAATGCAAAGTATTTAAAGTATATTACCTTATTGGTAGATCTTTAAAGTGTTCGGTTGAGTTTTGACAGAGCCGACGTTAAGAGCGTCGCCTTTAAGATGGCCGATGCTAATGGTATCGCCCTTAGGGAAAATATATAAAAGGAATATATATATATATTACAGAGATTGGAAGACATTGTTTGATGATTACAAGTTCATGCACTACGAGGATACAGATAATCACGGAGTACATCTAGTGCATGTATGCGAAGCTGATCAATCTCGGCCAAGACATAGTTGTCATTGTCATCAGACTCAATCTCTGCAGGCACGGATGCCCAGGCGCGTTGTGAAGCTTCAATGGAGGCATTGAGCGAATCTTTTTGTTGAAACATGGAGGCATTGATCTTGGCAATGGTTTCTGCCGATGCCGATACTTCTTGTTCCTTAGCCTGCAGAGCTGCTCTCAAGTCTTCGGCTTCTTTCTTCAGCTGAGTCAGCCGATTTTCCTCTTCTGCTAGCTGCTCCTTCATGGAGTTGTATTTCTCCAATTCTTGCTGTGAGAGCTCAAGAGCTTTCTCTGCTGCCAAGACGAGTTGACGTTGATGGGATCGGCGGTTGACATTTTCTTGAGCTTGTTCGTAGTCAAGACGCCGAAACTCCATGTATGCCACTGGGTGGAGTGCAACTCTCAAGTCCCTTGGAAGGCGATTCTGGATCACTTCAAATCTAGCGCGGATTGGACTTGCATTGCGAGTAAGATCTTCGGTGGTGGCAAAGTCAAGTCTTTTCTCCAGCTCAACCAGTTCATTGCGAATATCGATTGGCAGTGGTTGCCGATGATGTATGGCGATGATTGGCTCCACTACACGTGCCTGTGGGTACAGAAGATGGTTATTAGACGGAAAATTGATGGAGTAAATCGACATTTTTTACCTCAGATAAATCGACATCAACTTCAATTGGAATAGCCTGAGAAGAAGATGCTCCAGGATTTGAAAAACGACCCCCTGGTATGTTCTGCGTAGGAGCTGCTTGAGAAGTTCCAGGTTCATCAACAGAGAGGTTTGCCGATTCTTCTTCCCTTCGCTCTTGCATCTAATCAAATGTGAAGTCTATAAAGATGTAAATGCCGATGGACAAATTTCAAGGACAAACCTGTGGTTGTGTGTCGATGCCGATTTCTTCTGAAGCCGGTACTTGTTGAGTCTCAATGCCGATTTCTTCTGAGGTGGTAGCAGCTGGTGCTTGTTGGGCAGTTTCGGCATCGGTTTCAGCGTAGACTTCGGTTTCTTCAGGCTCGGTGTCAGCATGGGCTTCAGGAGAACGAACTTCAGTTTCCTCGACAGCTTCTCCAGAATTGCCCTGAAATTAAAACAAAGGTTAGATATCAATTTTTGCCAAATCATGAAAATTGATTATGAAGACAAGAATGATTACTGGGCTGCTGGGAGGAGTTGGTGCAGAGCTTGGTTGTTTCAAAAGAGCTCTATGACGCTTGGCTGGGACTTTGAAGCGGGGGCCTTGACGCTTTGTTTTAGAGGTTTGGCCCTTGAGAACTTGAGCTGGTGTTGGTGCGTCAGAGCCAAGGACGGGATCTGGATGTGCAGCCACGTACACAATGCCGATTCCGCTGTTGCTTTCCGTGGGAGCATCCTCGGTGTCAGACTGCAAAATAAAAGCAACAGTTAAAGATTTGTCGATGAGGAAAAATGAAGGAGATTGAGATCGATTACCTCTCCTATTGGTTCGGGAAGCGGAAGATTGGAGATGAAGGATGCTGTGTTGGCGCATTGGAGATGTTTGGACCATTCTGCCCACCACTGCCTGAAGAGCCTCGTGCAAGAAGGAGCCAATACAATGTTGTCGATATGGCCGAGGGGTAGATTCTCAGTCAAACCGAATAGCCATGAATACTCCAGAGTTGATTCGATGACGGCACGAGCTTTGACCTTATCGGCATAAAAGAGACTAGGAGGAACCTGGCCGAGACCCATTTGTCTTGCAGCAAATGAAGGGTTGTAGAATTCGTATGACGGCCTTTGGTGGCCTGTTGCGTTCAATCCTGTCGGCAAAATGCAAGGCTTAATACAGGTTGCGAAGATGTTTGCCGATACTGCGTTCTGGAGAGGATTGTCAGCTCGAAAGGTAAAAGGAATCTCAAAATGATCCATGATGTCAGGGTTTCCATATGGAAACCAGTCAAGATGATCATCATTGATGCCTCTGTAGAAAGCTTTAAAGTATGAAGCCAAGAGATCGGCATCCATTCTAACTCCGTCTATCGATACCAAAGCTTCTCCCAGTGAGGTGCATCGGCGCCCAGCTTGATTAGGGGTTGGAAAGCTGTATGAATACAAGTCTTGAAGTTGCATGGCTTTATAAGAGTGCAGGGTGAGCCACATCTGAAGGAACCACCATGGACCACCAATATTGCCGATTGGGGTATCCTGCCAGAGCTTCTCGGCAACCTGATGAAGCGAGGAGTAAAGGGCACCAAGCAGATATTTGCCGATAGGCATTTCAGTGCCAGCTGCTAATCTTTCTGCTAAGTTCTGCAGATTGGATACAGGACCGAGTTGGGGCTCCGCAGAAGAAGAAGTGCTCAAGCCACATCGTCAGAAAAGCGGCATGTTCTTTGTCTGTCACTGGTCCTGTTTTCCGGAAGGTGGTGATATATTTCTTCCATCCGCCGATGTCTCTGGCATCAAGCTTATGTGATGGCTTGACTTTCAAACTCTGGAGGCTTGCATTAGTGGTTACATCCAGATCGGTAAGCATTTTGACGTCCATGAGGGTTGGAGTCATTGGTCCATGGCCAAAAAGGAAGGCATTCAATGCGTCAGACCAGAAGTAGCAGGATGCCGATAACATTGGCTCATTCTTCTTCATATCGGCAAGGGAGAGTTCTAAACAGTGGTCTATGCCGACAGTTGCCCATACTGACGATTTTGCAGCTTTGACCCTAAGGAACCATTCACGCCAACCTTGGATCTCAGTGGGCCATGATCTGAAGCTACCTGCCCATGTCCCTAGTGCTACTGGTGATCTCTTGAAGGGCATTCTAAGGGTTTCGCTGCAGATGAAGGTTAATGGATCTGGATTGCCCATGGGTCCTAAGTAACGATGTGTGGCAAGTTCTGTAGGGATCAAGATCTGGTTTCGCAGTTCCTAGAAACTATGAAAATGAATTTAATCAAGTCAAGAGTCTAAAGAAGAATGAAGCTGGCTTATGAACGAAGGGATCTACAGTACCGCAAGAACACAACCCTATTCTAGTTCAAGAACGGGGATGGAGTGGAAGATTGATACCTCGGGGACGGCAGTGGAGGAAGCAGTAAGTTGCGCCATTGCGATGGAGATGCGAGAAATCTTGTGAAGTTTTCGTTTCCTAGTCTTCCGAGGAGATTGGTCGCCGGCAGCAAGATGAGGAGAGAGGATGAGGAGATGAAGAGACGCGCCGGCGAGAGAAGGAAGAAAGATAAGAATGGTAGATAGCTTTCTATTTATAAGATGGGACGTGCTGCAGGCGGCACAAGATACGAAGGGGCACTGTAGGTGTGTTGAGTACGGCGCGGGAATCAAGGAAGCGCGAGAAATGGGAAACAATCCGGCGCATGGAGATTCCATACCCCGGCTTGGGGGGCATGTGTTGACACCAAAATTTGGACTAGGGCCCGCTGTCAGTGGAAGATGGAGTGCGCGACGGGTAGGAAAAGATTATGTGCCGAAGTGGTGGCCCGCAGGTTATCATGAAGCCAAAGAAATCCCGAAGCCGCACGCGCCCGTATGTGATAGTGTGTCCTTTTTAATTATTTTCTAGAGATTAGAAAGGATTGACCAAGTTGTGGTCAAGTAGAGGTCGTGCTTAAGTCCAAATCGGACTCTTGCCTCGGGTGTATAAATATAGACCCAGGTGCTTGTAATCAAAAAGGAATCAATACAATCAACTCTTCGGCGCATCGCCACAATTTCTCGACGGGTTTTTTCGTCACCGGCGTCCATCGGGGCTCCGGCTCGTCTGGATCTCGTCAGGTAAGCGCATCGATTTTTAGTATGTCGACTTGTCCATATTAGAGATTGATGTGGCTGCTAGTTATCCGGTAATCTAGATCAATCTAGGGTTTACATTACGTATCGACTGCATGGAATTGTTTAAGACCTAGTCCAATTCTTTGTCACGGTTAGTTGACTTGTCCTCGCCGCGACCTTGTTGCCGATTGCTGATGTCGATTTCTGTTTGATCTGGTTATTCGAGTCACGGTTAAGGTGCTTTGTCGATTAGATCTGCTCTTGGTGATTGGGTAGGCAGTTTGACTTGTCCTGTCTGCTTCGCTTAGTTGACGTGTCCTCGGCGAAACAGTTGCTAAGAGTTAGATTTAATTTACTGAGTATCTGGGACCGGTAGTTGCCGATTATACTTGTACCTGCCGATCGTGTAGAACAGTTTGACTTGTCCTGTTCTACTTCACTTAGTTGACGTGTCCTCGGTGAAGCGATTGTCAGATTATGGGTATAATTAGTGATTATTGGTTTAATCGTTCTTTCGGGGTGTTTAGCCGATTGTTTACCACGTTCAGATCTATACTTACATGCCTTTAAATTGCTTTATTCGTTCAAGTATATGTCTGAGCCTTCTTTCGTCAATGTCGATTCACCTTACTGTGTTGCTTGCCGATAGATGTTGCCGATTGCATGCTTTGCTGATTGCCGATCTTGATGCATGCCTTGCTTTATTTATCGTGCAAGTATTTACTGTTGCGACATGTCGATTCGTTTACAGCCGACAGCCGAGTGCTTATTTTATTATCTTTTATTCGCTAACATCGGCTGCGGTTACGCATCGGCCTGTCCGGGGCCGATAGTCCGGGAATTTTACACGCTTTTCTTGTCTTTGTCGATTTGCAGGGAAAATCGACTGGCACGCTCCAGAATTCACCGCGTTCCAAGTTTTGGTCCTGAACAGAGTGAAGCAAATCTCTCAGGCCACGTGTGCGAGCGGTAGAACACACATTTTACCGTCAACACCCCCTTAACCCATTCATTTGTATCTAGGAGATAGGATTTGCTAGGGAGAGCTAGAGAGAGATGTGAGGAGGGGAGACAAGGTGAGAGCTTGTTTCTTCAACTTTCAACAAGAGAGGGAGGAAGTGGGCGGCGCCCTAACCTTGTACCTATGGATTTCGTGGTTGAATCAATGGATTGAAGTTTGTTTGAATGAATTTCGTGCTCTTGTTCTTCCTCCCCATTTAATTCCCGAATTTTTCTTTTTCCTCATTTTCGGAGCTATTTTCGTGGGATTTCTCGACCTCTCTTTTGGCTGCGTTTTGGGATGGATTTCTCGGATGAATTCGGTGCTAGGACGTGTGGGAACATGCCTTGAGTGATCTTGCACAAGATCTCCCCACGAGCACTTCGAATTTGTGGATTTTGTCCAAGAACTCCCAAACCCTTGTTCTTCCATTCGATCTAAAATCCGTGGAGTTTTGGTTGGGCTTTTGGTATGGATCCACTTGGATGAGGTTCCCTATGTTGTGGTGAAGTTATGGTTCAAATTTCGTGAAGTTTGGAGGTCGTTTGATTGGATTTCAAGATTTTCGAGTGAGTTGCGCGCGTGCTGTCGGAACACCTGTCGGAACATCCACCAATACCTATCGGAACATTCGTCAACACTTGTCGGAACATCCGCCAATACCTGTCGGAACTTCCGCCACTGAACAGAGAGTTTTTGTCGGAACTTCCGTGATTTGTCAGAACTTCCGTGGCTGTACATTCCGGAACATCCGTAACATGTCGGAACTTCCGTGAATGATCAGAAAGTTTTTGTCGGAACATCCGAGACTTGACGGAACTTCCGTGAATCAATTTATACTTCTCATCGGAACTTCCGAGAGAGGTTCGGAACATCCGCCAAGGCTTTTGGGTTGGTTTTTCCTCGCTTGATTCTGCTTTGTCCAAATTGCTTCCGCGTTTGTTTGTATCATCCCATAACCACTCCTAGGATTAGCACATCATCTCTAATTGATGTGTGTGATCTTGGTGGTTGCAAGAGAGGCGCGTTGGGTTGTAATCGGGACATAGGCCGAGTTCTTTGAAAGAATTTTTATCGGCTCCCATTCACCCCCCTCTGGTCGCCTTCTCGGTCCTTCAAATTCTATGCAACAGTATACGGACGAATGGCGCGCTTTATTGCTAGCTACACAAGGACCAGCTTGTGTTTTGTAGGGGTCGTGCACGCATGCGACTGCGACGGCAACACAGGACTCCACTTCGACGGGAAATTGGTCACCACCGGGCCTCTGCACCAGTGCGGTGAACTTCTCGTCAACGACCAAGCAGTCGGGCAGCTCGCCGGATATAGCAGCTCCGGCAGTTAAGCAACGTGACAGCGGTGGATGGCGGAAGCGAATTACATGAGACCCGGACTCATGCGCGTGAGATTGAAACCCTGTTCACAACATGACACGTGGGATAAGTTGCCAAAAGAACGCAAATGGGAAATCATGAATAAAAAATATGAAAAAATAAAAATACTTGATTCATGTTGGGAAATAGTGTCTTTTTTTCCGACCTGGGATTACCCACCCCCATTTCATAAGAAACGGGGTCCAAATTAATGTTCATTACAGCAGTTTAGAGTAAGAAAGAGACAAGGCAACAGACGGGAGGGTCAACCCCCCCCCCCCCCCCTAAACTACCAGCCAGATCTCTAGACTGCAGTTTAGGGAGGGCGTTACCCGCGCAGCAACGTGCAAAGTTTACATCATGTTTTCATACTACTAAAAACAGCAGAAAAAGTAGAATTTCTGAATTGCCACCCTATTACGGCAACCAACACTTTAGATGGTAGAGCGCAGCTCAAGACGCTACGCCTCTCTCACGCCTCCTGCTCTTCATCTTCTTGGACAGGATTCGTCGGTGGGGGCTGGATCGCCTGCACGACCACGCACCTTCCTTGCCTCCTCAGCATGCTCAGAGCCGCCCTCATCATCGAGTCAGCGCCGGCCTTGATCACCTCCTCCATCGCCGATGGATACAGTCCTGCCCAATAGCGAAGAAAAGAACAAGCATGGAAAAGGATATCACAAGGGTGCTTAATCCATTTTTTGTCAAAACAGGCACGGTTTCTGGCCTTCCAAATCACCCAACTTGGGAAATAGGGTCTAAATCTCACATGAGAGACCAGGTCTCATATACTCCTTTCAGTTTTAAATTGTTGACGTTTGACCATTTTGAGTTATGTTTTACTATTTGTCTTATTCAAAATATTAGTTTAAATATGTAAAATTATAGGTTATATTTCAATTTTCTTTAGTGATGAAACTAGTCATAACAAAATCTATGATAATTTTAAAATATTTTGAATATTACGAATGGTCAAACGTAATTCAAAAATGGTCAAACGTCAACAATTTAAAACCGGAGGGAGTAATTCTTTTCCGCGGATGGCAGGAGCCGCACGTGGGGTGCTTGCCCGTGACATGGTTGGCGGCGTGCGGTCGCAGCTTTTGGGGGAAAAAGAATCACCACGGATTAGATTTTTACATGCTAGCGCTAATGCTAAAATAAGCAAGTAGTGCTAAAATAAGCAACTGGGGCTGAAAATAAAATTGTTTCTTAAGCACTCTATAAGAACCTCAATTGTACATGCTCTTAGTGATATATTATCACCACGGATTATATTTATTCATCAGTATTCATAGATCTGCAAAGGCTGTAGTAGTGATGTATAAAGCAAATACGTATATGCAATCAAAGATTGGATATATATACTCCCTCCATCTCTTGGAATTAAGGTTTTCTGGGTCTGGTCAAGTTAACCATTGTAAATTTTGACTACGAATAAAAGATTTTCAAAGATTGATAAAGTAGAAATGATACCGCTGGATTAACTGCCAAACCTGCTACATACTGTATAGCTCTTTTAATTAGTTAATAATGATTTAGTTTAGTAGATATTAATGATCAATGTTGATCATTAATGTATACTCCATTATGCAACAGTTTGTAAGGAGGGAAATAAATAGTTGCTTTAGCGCACTCGAAGTTTGCAAAAAATTTTGCATGCATGCTCTGCATTGCTAGTCCAAAACCCGAGCTTCCGCATCAAATTAACACGTTTCTCAGCACAAAATTTCCTACCCAGGCCAGTATCGCGTTGCAACATGCGGAAAAGGGGCGAAACGTTTGCCGGTCTTGCGCCTGCGTTACCAGCGAATCGCCGCTGGCATGCTCCTCGACCACACTACAAATATTGGCATTGGTAGTCAGTCCATCACAACCTAAGCCGCCATACCTTCTCCTTTCTGCACAGATCGATCAGTAGCGTGCCATGGGAAAGCTCTTATCTGCCACTCTGTGTGGCGTCCTTGTCGTCGTCGTGCTATGCTTGGCCTCCATCACGGCACAAGCTCAAGTTCTTTTCCAAGGTAAAATAGTACAGTTATTTACCGGCCGCCAGCATCATTCTCAGGCCGTAGCGCCACATTCCAGTACTACTCGTGTTATTACGACGTTCTTGGATCAGGGCTTTAACTGGGAGTCGTGGAAGAGGCAAGGCGGGTGGTACAACTCCCTGATGTCGCAGGTGGACGACATCGCCCGCACCGGCGCCACCCACGTCTGGCTCCCGCCGCCGTCGCACTCGGTGTCGGAGCAGGGCTACCTGCCGAGCCGGCTCTACGACCTGGGCGCCTCCAGGTACGGCACGGAGGCGGAGCTTCGGTCGCTGATCCGCGCCTTCCACGGCCGGAACATCCAGTGCGTCGCCGACATCGTCATCAACCACCGCTGCGCCGACCGCAAGGACGACCGCGGCATCTACTGCGTGTTCGAGGGCGGCACGGCCGACGACCGCCTTCGACTGGGGCCCCGACATGATCTGCAGCGATGACACGCAGTACTCCAACGGCCGCGGCCACCGCGACACTGGCGCCGGCTACGCCGCCGCGCCGGACATCGACCACCTCAACCCGCGCGTGCAGCGGGAGCTCTCCGACTGGCTCAACTGGCTCCGCCGCGACGTCGGGTTCGACGGCTGGCGCCTCGACTTCGCCAAGGGCTACTCGGCGGCCGTGGCCAAGGGATACGTCGACGCCACCGGCCCGACCTTCGTGGTCGCCGAGATCTGGAGCTCCCTGGCGTACGGCGGCGACGGCAAGCCGCAGTACGACCAGCGCGCCGACCGGCAGGAGCTGGTGGACTGGGTGCAGGCCGTCGGCGGGCCCGCCACGGCGTTCGACTTCACCACCAAGGGCGTGCTCCAGGCCGCCGTGCAGGGCGAGCTGTGGAGGATGCGCGACCGCGACGGCAAGGCGTCCGGCTTGATCGGGTGGCTGCCGGAGAAGGCCGTCACGTTCGTCGACAACCACGACACCGGATCCACGCAGAACTCGTGGCCGTTCCCCTCCGACAAGGTCATGCAAGGCTACGCATACATCCTCACGCATCCAGGCATCCCCTGCATCGTAAGTACCACTACTCTATTAATTTATGGCCGAAACATTTCGCGTCAATCTAAGATATATGTTTGATAAACTAATAACATGCTTCATATATTTTTCTTCACTCAAACACGCAGTTCTACGACCATGTGTTCAACTGGAACCTGAAGCAACAGATCACCGCGCTGTCTGAAGCCCGATCGAGAAACGGGATCCACCCGGGGAGCAAGCTTGAGATCCTAGCAGCGGAGGGCGACCTCTATGTTGCCAAGATTGACGACAAGGTGATCACCAAGCTCGGGCCAAGAATGGATCTTGGCAACCGGATCCCCTCGGATTTCCGCGTCGTGGCTAGCGGGAACGACTACTGTGTATGGGAGAAGAGTGGCGGGCGCCACTACTAGCCGCTATTGGCGCAATGACTAGATAGAACGCAGGGGCATAATTAGTACTTTGTATGCAACATCTATTCGGATTTATGCCGCTCAGGATGAGTTTTAAAACCGATGGAATAAGAGAGTACTGTCAGAAATGTGCTTTTAACTTATTTTCAACCTATTGCTCGGAAAAAAAAAAAAACCATATTTTCAACCTTAACTTAGTTGTCATAAGGGCCCACCCACATAAAACAAGAAATCGTTTGGAGATGGATTGCCAGAAATGCACTATATTTTGTGACTTTTGTAGGGGATGCCGGTTCGGACCCCTTTTTCTCCTTATGGCTTGGGTGTGGGAGGTTTTGCGGCGGCACAGGAAGAGCCGGCATGAGGCGCGCTCTCAGCGAGATGCCGCCGCCATGGAAGGGCAGCGACGACACGGTTTGTGGAAAACGACGCGCCGGGGTGAGGAAGAAGAAGAGTGAGGCCAAATTCGTCCATAAGGTTGTCCGTGGGCATAATAGTGGTGAAAGCAATGTAGTCGTGGACACTTTACCGAAGCCTGGTGTAGTGGGCATTATAACTAAGCCCAAAGATGTCATAGTCGTTAGATGATACCAATAGGTTGGGAATATACCAATTGGCTTGTCGATTCGGGGGCGACTGACCACATCACGTCTGAACTCGACAAGATGACAACCCGGGAGAGGTACCATGGTGCAGATCAGGTTCATGCCGCCAATGGTAAAGGTATGGCCATTAGTCATATTGGTAGTACCACTTTTCGTACACCTCCCTGTGACCTTCACCTTAATCGCATTCTTCATGTTCCTAGTGCATCTAAATCTCTTCTTTCTGTACATCGATTTACTACTGATAATGATGCATTCCTTGAACTTCATCCAAAACTTTTTCTTCTTAAGGATCGGGAAACGAAGAAAACCCTGCTTCACGGCAGGTGTAGAGGTGGTTTATACCCTCTGCCTCCATCCGAATTAGTCCCCTCCTTGAAGCATGCTTACGGTGCTGTCAAACCTTCCACGGTGCGGTGGCACGGGCGCTTGGGTCATGCATCTGTCGAGATTGTTAAGCGAGTCCTTAGCGAGAATAATTTGCCTCATTCCAAAGAAGGCACAGTTGAGTTGGTGTGTGATGCTTGCATGCAAGCAAAGAGTCATCAGCTTCCATTTGCTAGATCATCTCATGTTTCATCTTTCCCTTTAGAATTGGTATATTCGGATGTATGGGGACCAGCCTCTACTTGGGTTGGCAGATTTAATTATTATGTGTCCTTTATTGATGCTTATAGCAAGTTTGTGTGGATCTACTTGCTCAAACACAAATCTGAGGTTTTCTCTTGTTTTGCTAAGTTTCAACAACTTGTTGAGCGGTTGTTTGGGCGCAAAATCATTACTATTCAAACTGATTGGGGTGGGAATATCAAAAACTTAGCTCTTTCTTTCAAAAAGTTGGTATTACTCATCATGTTTCCTGCCCACACACACATCAAGAAAATGGCGTTGCTGAACGAAAACACCGTCATATTGTTGAAGTTGGTCTCTCACTTCTTGCGCATGCATCGATGCCCTTGAAATTTTGGTGCGAAGCCTTCTCCACAGCTGTGTATCTAATTAATCGTCTACCTTCTAAAGTCATTGATTTTTCCACCCCTTTAGAACAAATTTCTGGTGCTTCGCCCGACTATGACCTGCTTCGTGTTTTTGGTTGCGCCTGTTGGCCCAATTTGCGCCCATACAATAATCACAAACTTTCATTTCGATCTAAACAATGCGTGTTTCTCGGTTACACTGATCAACACAAATGCTACAAGTGCCTTGATGTTTCCTCTGGCCGTGTTTATATCTCTCGTGATGTCATATTTGATGAGTCTGTTTTTCCTTTTGCCAACCTTAACCCTAATGCCGGAGCCCGTCTACGAGCCGAAATATCTCTCCTTCATCCAACTTTGCGCCCAACGGATTGTGGTATTACTGGTGTGACTAACCCACCTAACCATGATGGTGAGCTTGTTGATGCGCAGGTTGGATCGATCCCTGGAGAATTGGCTGATCAAGTTGGCGTGCGGCCATCTATACGTGGTCATCCACACATGATCCCGTTTGCCGCAGAGGATCCTGTTGCTGATCCCGAAGGTGATCTCCCTGCCCGGCTGCCGCGTCAATCCGCCTTGGATCACGCGTAGGCTCCATGCAGCACTGATCTCCCTCTGCGCTCCTCTCCTGCGCCGCCAGGTGGCCCGCTGTCTCCGCCCGCCCGATCTATTGCGGGCCCGTCTTCTCCCGCCCGCGTCGAGACGCCGACAACTTGCGGACCCCGTGCCGCTGCAGCCTCTCCGCCTGCTCCACGCTGCCACCCCCCCCCCGGTTGACGACCCGGCTTCGTCGACACGCTCGGTTCCTGCCTGAGCTGCTCTAATACGGCGGCTGCTCTTGCTACAGATTCCCATGCGGATTCTGTCGACGCGGGATCCTCTGTGCCGCCCGGATCCGCTCTCCATGATCCTGTCTCGCCGGTTGCTGCTCCTCAACCGCCACCACCACCGCCTGTTCGACCACGGACTCGTCTTCAAGATGGCATTCGACAACCTCTGGTTCGTACTGATGGCACCATTCCATATGGTCTTCTGTGTACCACGGGGGAGCCTAGTGATTTGCGTGAAGCTCTCCTTGATTCCCGGTGGAAATCAGCAATGGATGATGAATATCATGCGCTCATGAGGAACAAGACTTGGCGGTTGGTTTCTGCACCAAAGGGGAGCAATTTGATTGATTGCAAATGGGTGCATAAAGTCACGCGGAAGGCTGATGGTACCATTGATCGGTATAAAGCAAGGTTGGTTGCCAAGGGTTTGGTCTTGATTATGAGGATACTTTCAGTCCTGTTGTCAAAACGGCTACCATTCGACTTGTTCTCTCCATTGGGGTCTCTCGTGGGTGGAGTCTTAGTCAGCTAGATGTGCAGAACGCGTTTCTCCATGGTGTTCTGGAGGAAGAAGTATATATGAAACAACCTCCTGGGTATGAAGATCCACTCCATCCATACATGGTTTGTCGCCTTGATAAAGCTCTGTATGGTCTCAAACAGGCGCCTCGAGCTTGGTATTCTCGTCTTTGTAACAAGTTGCAGCATCTTGGTTTTATTGCCTCCAAGGCCGATGCTTCTCTGTTCTTTTTCTCACGGGCTGGTGTCACTATGTTTCTTCTCATATATGTTGATGATATCATTGAGGTCAGTTCTTCCGAAGGGGCAATTGATGCTTTGTTGAAGAACTTACGAGCAAACTTTGCACTTAAAGACTTGGGTGATTTGAGTTATTTCTTGGGCATTGAGGTGAAGAAGGTGGCTGATGGTATTCTTCTCTCTCAATCCAAGTATACGGAAGACATCCTTTATAGAGTGGGAATGCGACATTGCAAACCTGTGGATACTCCTATTCCGGTGTCTGCTAAGCTTTCTCTCTATCATGGTGACCCTCTTGGTGCTGAAGATGCTACACGGTATCGAAGTGTAGTTGGTGCACTTCAACATCTTACTCTCACAAGACCGGACATATCTTTTGTGGTTAATAAGGTTTGTCAATTCCTTCATGCGCCAACTACTGAGCATTGGTCCATTGTAAAAAGGATACATCGGTATTTGCAAAGTACTCTGGCGATGGGGCTCAAGATCAGGAAGACAAACTCTACTTTGGTGAGTGTATTCTCTGATGCAGATTGGGCGGGGTGTCAAGATGATCGACGCTCTACTGGTGGTTTTGCTGTGTTTCTTGGGCCGAACTTGATATCTTGGAGCGCTCGGTGTCCCGCTCAAGTACAGAAGCTGAGTACAAGTCTTTGGCCAATGCGACTGCTGAGGTTATGTGGGTGCAATCAGTTCTTAAAGAACTTGGTGTTCAACAGCCTCGTGCTGCCGTGTTATGGTGTGACAATCTGGGTGCAACGTACCTTGCAGCTAATCCTGTTTTTCATGGAAGAGTCAAGCATGTTTGATAGACTTCCATTTTGTGCGTGAAAGGGTTGCTGCGAAATTATTGGATATTCGGTTCATCCCCACCGGAGATCAACTTGCTGATGGTTTTACCAAAGCTATCTCAGCTAGACGACTTCTTGATTTTAGGAGCAATCTCAATCTTTGTAAGTTGTGATTGAAGGGGAGTGTTAGATGATAAGCTTCTAGATAAGTTTTCCCGTGTATATCTAGAAGTGGTTTAGATAGTTTGTTGAGGCTGTTGTAAACCCTAGCGTGATCCTCACGTATGTAACCGACAGCCATGTATTCTACTGGTATATAATGAACACAATGCGGCACCAGGAGGTGTAGAGTTACAGATTTCCGTGGTTTACCCTTGTACATGGTCTCGCTGCGAACCTCACTGTACTGGATTGAATTGGATTGGTGTCAGAAATTTTTCTCTCACGAACCAGACAAACGAGAAACCAACCAAGTCGAGGTCGTCATACTTTGTATGATCAATCAAGTCCCGTTCGGATACTAACAGCAGTGTTCTAATCGGTTTCCTAGTCGCAGTACGTTGCAACAACGCTGCGATCCCTCTCGTTATATATACGCATTATATTGCAGTAAGTATTAGGCACAATACGGCAGACATACTACACACGACCTGGGGCCATGGAGTCAACAGCTAATCTCGATCGGATCAGCGCCCTTCCCGACACTTTGCTGCACCGCATCCTTGCCGCCGTGGGTGACGCCGTCGCCGTGTCGCGCACAGCCGTGCTCTCGAAGCGATGGCGACGCGTGAGGATGCAAGCCCAACGCCTCCTCCTGTTCGACTCAAAGGCGATTCGACCAGGCCGCTTCGCTGATTTCGTGGACTGGGTGTTCGCCCAACGCGGTGACGCCGAATTAGGATCCCTGTGTGTCCAATACCCGGGCGCGTGCTTCACGCCGGCACGGCTCAACCAGTGTCTCCGCTATGCCATGCGATGCGTCCTCGAATCCTTGGATATCACAGCAACGGGCAACATCAAGACGCTGTTGAACAACGATGAGCCACCCGTCGAGATGCCCGGACATGGCAGGATGAGTTGTGTCAGACTGAATCTCTGTTACTACAGGCTGCAGCTTCCGACGGCCGCGACGGCGAAATACGAGGCGTTGACAGAGCTCGCGCTCACCGCAGCAACGTTCAATGATGATGATGAGGAGGAGGAGCACGGCGGTGCGACGACGACGACGACGCTCGGCGACTTCGTGTCCACGTGCTGCCCTCGGCTGCGCAAACTGGACCTCCAGCTCCCCGAGAACTTGCGGCGGCTGGTGCTCCGCACCGAGACCCTCAAAGAGCTTAATCTTTACTTTGCGGACGATCTGCGGACACTGGACGTGGCAGCTCCAAACTTTTTCTCGAACACGCAGGAGAGCTGCGTGTCATTTCATTAAGGAGAAGAATTTGATAGAGTACATTGCCCTCTTATGCCGGGGCTGGCTTTTGAATTACATTCGCACCGGTTACGGATTTTACAACCTAGGGTGGGGGGTTGACTAGCTACGGCAAGAGCTCGGCCAGCCTCCTCGCGCCTGCCATCTTCCATTCATTTGCCTCTTCGCTGATGGTGCGGATGATCGCCACAGGCTGCGGTCGCGCCCCGTCGAAGACACAACGATTCCGCTGCCTCCAAATCGCCCAGGACACTAACATTACCAATGTATTAAAGCCCCTTTTTTTCTCCTTTGGGACCCTTTTTAGAGCTTGCCGCTACCAACCTTTCAAACTCTGCTCGTCCTGCAATGGCGTCAAGCTTTGCAGCCCCGCTTTGTGGAGTGCATGGAACCATACCTCCCTGGCCACCACACAATTGGTCAGCATGTGCTGGATGTTCTCCTCCACTTGGTCGCACAATGGGCACTGATTGGGGTGTTGCAGCCCACGACGCGCAAGGCGATCAGCTGTCCAACAGCGATTAAGAATTGCAAGCCAAAGGAAGATTTTGACCTTGAGAGGAGCCCACGATTTCCACAATCTTTTGTAGGGCTCAAAGTTGAGTGTCCCAGCAAAGAAGCGGTTGTATGCTGACTTAGTTGTGAATGTCCCCGAGGCCTCCGGCGTCCATATGTACTTGTCCCTCTGATCAGGAGTAAGAGTTATCTCCTGTAGAACATCCCAAAGTTGGAGACATTGCCAGACCGCTAGAATGGATAGGCCCCCACCAAAGTCGTCTCTCCAACTGTCTCCCTCCAGTGCTTCTCGAACTGTGCGTTTCCGCCATCCTCTTCTATTGACGTAGGGCATGAGTGCGGGGGCTAGTTCCATGATCGACTTGCCATGTATCCATCTATCCGTCCAGAAAGCGGCCGACTGCCCATCTCCAATTATGATCGTTACCGATGCAGCAAACATGGCTCTAGAATTGGGTGGCACTTGGACTCCAAGCGAAGCCCATGGCCGGTCAGGTTCCGTCTTCTCGAGCCACAACCAAACTTATGCGTCCTAAAGCTCCTCTCCTGCTCGGACGGGACCGTTGTTAAGGTCTCGGAGAAGAAGTTGGAGGAGGTTGCAGTCCAACATCTACGGCATGTCACACTTGATATACCTGACTTAACAAACGTTCGATGCCTCGGCCCCATTGATTTCTACATGCTCGGGCAACACCTGGGTCCCGACAGAGGCGGGCGGCGGTTTGTGGCTCCTGGAGAACTGCTCTGGCGCTCAACTAGCAATGTCACCGACGGTGACCTCGTTGATTATTTGACACCGTCCCAAGGAGGCACGCCACCACTTACGTTCCCCAACGTCAGGAGTATGGAGGTGACCGTGACAGCGCATGAGTTTCCAGAGGGTCACCTTGTTTCAAGTATGTCATCGCTGCTTCTGAGGTTCCCTCACCTGAGATCTTTACGCATCAACTTCCTTTCAAGGAACTACTGGGTAAGTATCTTAAAAACCTTCCACATAATATTTCCAACACGCGTATAGATTGCAACTTGAGTAGACATGTGGTTCCGTGTATATATTATGCATTTGACTCATATTTCCTTTCTCTGATCTTCAGGACTCTTGGCGGTGGGATTGCTTGTGCAGTAGACTTGATACGTGGATAGGTCCCAAGGAGATTTCTTTGGGATTCCTGGAAACGGTGGAGATAAGTGGCTTCATGGGCACTGGCGGAGCCAGGCGTCGGCCAGCCGGGGCCACGGCCCCCCCTTCCCTGGTGCAAATCATTTAGGTAGACAATAATATTTGATGGCAAGTACTGAGAATTAGTACTAGCGGCCAGCCGAGAACAAGGGCAACAGTGCTCAGCTCACCAACTTCTGCTCGTTTCTGACCTCGGTGCAAGCCTTTTGCAGTCTCTGATGTTTCTTTCTCACCTCATTCCATCACGTTTGTAAGGCTTAAGTGCATGAACCGGGGTAGCCATACGTAGAAGTGAATGAACTCCTAGTAAGTCCTTCATTTCTCTACTTTTCCCCATTTCTCTCAGCGTTCATCTACATTAAGCATGCTAGATGCAGGACTTAAGCGAGTTAAAATTTGATAGCTTTGAAAGGCTTTGCTAACCGGCCCCTCCTTAGTTTTGTGCCTGGCTCCGCCACTGTTCATGGGAGCAGACGAGGATATAGACCTTGTGAGTTTGTTATATGCGAGCTCCAACTCAATCAAGAGCATGACCGTTTCATGGGAGTGGACGGAGAGCAAGACTTCAAATGCCAAAACAAATATCCGCTCTACCGTTTCTTTGAAGCGGATGATGGCAGAAGGAGAAAACAACAACACAGAGACAATTCATCAGAAACTAATGAATATACCTAGTACTAGTCGAGGTCATTGGCATTTTGGGAAACATGTATACACATGGGAAATAGAGAATGCAGCACCTGTTAGTGGTGAAGGCAGTCCTACCAATTTAACATAGAATTGGCATATCTCCAGTATGTAAAGCTAATTGTCATCTCAATTTACGCTATGTGAATCCAAGATTCATTTTTTTGGAATTTATTTCTAATGGTTTGCCCTTTACTTCCAACATGCATGTGAGGTTGGATTGTAGACGACGAACACCGCTTTGTGGTCTGACGTGATCATCTAGCCCCAAACTACTACTTCCTCCGTTTCAATTATTTGCAGTTATTATGGGTTTGGACACATGAATTAAAGGGATGCATAAGAACCTGCCCTTGGGAGGGGAGAAGAAAAAAAGATGATAGAATTTAATTATAAGCATATTTGAACTATATATGGCTACTACGTTTGATGCTTTTGGTTACTCTTAAACTCTGTTGGTTTGTGGATGTAATAATGAAGTTTTCGTATCCAAAGTCTCGTACTGAGTTAGGACTCTTTTCTTCAGTACAAGTAGAAACAACCGATATAGTATATATATGCAAATCTCTGCACGCCAAATTAACAAACCCGCGGCCGGATCGCCGCCCCATGGAGGCAGCCGGCGATGTCGACAGAATCAGCGCCCTCCCGGACGATTTGCTGCACGTCATCCTGGGCTTCCTGCCCGACGCGATCGCCGCCGCACGGACAGCCGTGCTCGCCAGGCGATGGCGGCGCGTCTGGGTCCACGCCAGACGCCTCGCGCTCCTGGAGACCGAGGTGGCCTGCGCCGCCGCCGCGCCGCCGTGCCGCTTCGCCGGCTTCGTGGACTGGGTGTTCGCCCAACGCGGCGACACCTGTTGAGTTATGATCCAAATTCGGCCGACTTCTGACGGAGCGAAGCGGAGGCCCGTCGCCGAAGGCTTGGGCCGTAGCGAAGCGGTTTGGGGGGTGCTGGGGGCGAAGCCCCCCGCGGTACGGTGCATATACTCGTTTAGGGTTCTACCATGAAATCATCCTCTTGTAAGCCGCCGTTCGGCGTTGTAACACCAACTCTTGATAGTGCATTGTTGCTGGCTGGCGCCCGTGGTTTTTCCCTTCCGCATTGGGAGGGTTTTCCACGTTAAACTCTTGTGTCCCCTGTGGTTTGATTTCTCATTCTTCATCGTCGTTTCGGTCATCGGTTTATAACAAGTGGCATCAGAGCCTGGTGGTTTCACATCTTGGTTTTTCACGATGTCGTCGATGAAGTATGATCTACCGCTGTTGGATTACAGCACGAGGTTCGCGCTGTGGCAAGTCAAGATGCGGGCTGTTCTGGCGCAAACTCAGGACCTGGATGAGGCGCTGGAAAGCTTCGGGAAGAAGACGAAGGATGCGCGGAGCGACGAGGAGAAGCGCAAAGATCGTAAGGCTCTGTCCTTAATTCAGCTTCATCTATCTAATGATATTTTGCAAGAAGTGCTGCAGGAAAAGAGTGCTGCAGAACTTTGGCTCAAACTGGAATCGATCTGTATGTCCAAAGATCTAACCAGTAAGATGCATATGAACACGCTCAAGATGCAGGAGGGTGGTTCGGTGTTGAACCACGTATCTGTTTTCAAGGAGATCGTTGCCGATCTGTTGTCCATGGAGGTTAAGTATGAGGATGAGGATCTAGGTCTTCTACTGTTATGTTCTCTGCCCAGTTCTTTTGCTAATTTCTGTGACACCATACTGTTGAGCCGTGATGAACTAACCCTAGCGGATGTTTATGAGGCACTTCAATCCAGGGAAAAGATGAAAGGGATGGTGCACTCTGATGGGTCGTCGTCCTCAAAGGGCGATGCACTACATGTGAGCAGAGGTCGAACTGATCAGAGATCCTCCAATGACGGCAACGATCGTGACAAGAGCTAAGACGGTAGAGGCCGCTCAAAGTCCAAACCGCCCACCAAGAAGTTCTGTAGGTACTGTAAGAAGAAAACTCATCTATTGAGGATTGTTGGAAACTGAAGAACAAGGAGAACAGGAAAAATAATTCTGATGGTAAAGCATCTGTTGCCGCTGGTAACACAGATTCGGGAGATTGTCTGGTTGTTCTTGCTGGTTGTGTTTCGGGTCATGATGAATGGGTACTTGATTCCGCATGTTCATTTCATGTCTGCACTAACAGAAATTGGTTTAGCTCTTATAAACCTGTGCAGAAGGGAGATGTTGTGCGTATGGGAGATAATAACCCGCATGACATTGTGGGCATCGGCTCTGTTCAGATCAAGGCTCATGATGGCATGATTCGCACACTGACAAATGTAAGGTATGTGCCTACCATGACTAAAAATCTTATCTCGGTTAGCACACTTGATGCAGAAGGTTTCAGATACTCTGCCTTTGGTGGAGTTTTGAAGGTTGCAAAAGGTTCCCTTGTTTGGTTGGTAGGTGATATGAATTCTGCAAAGTTATATGTTCTTAGAGGAAGTACTTTACATGGTTCTGTTTCCGCTGCTGCTGTTTCTAAATCTGAACCTAGTAAGACTAACCTTTGGCATATGCGTCTTGGACATATGAGTGAACTTGGTATGGCAGAATTGATGAAGAGAAACCTGCTCGATGGCTGCACCTTGAGTAGCAAGGAGTTCTGTGAGCATTGTATCTTCGGGAAGCATAAAAGGGTTAAGTTCAATACCGCTGTTCATTCCACCAAAGGTACTCTTGATTATGTACATGCTGACTTATGGGGTCCCTCTCGTAAGCCTTCTCTTGGTGGTGCTCGTTACATGCTTACTATTATTGATGATTACTCTAGAAAAGTGTGGCCTTACTTTCTGAAAAATAAGGATGATACCTTTGCTGCGTTTAAAGAGTGGAAAGTTATGATAGAGAGGCAAACTGAAAAGAAAGTAAAAGTGCTTCGTACTGATAATGGTGGAGAGTTTTGTTCGGTTGCTTTTGATGATTATTGCAGGCAAGAAGGCATTGTCAGGCATCACACCATACCGTATACCCCGCAGCAAAACAGTGTGGCTGAGCGCATGAACAGAACCATCATCTCGAAGGCACGATGCATGCTGTCCAACGCAAAGATGAACAAGCGTTTTTGGGCAGAAGCTGCGGCTACTGCATGTTACTTGATTAACAGGTCGCCCTCTATCCCACTGAACAAGAAAACTCCCATTGAGGTATGGTCTGGTATACCTGCTGATTATTCACAGTTGAAAGTTTTTAGCTGCACTGCTTATGCTCATGTTGATAATGGAAAATTAGAGCCGAGAGCTATTAAATGTCTTTTCCTTGGTTATGGTTCGGGAGTTAAAGGATACAAGTTGTGGAATCCCGAAACTGGAAAGACTTTCATGAGCAGGAGTGTTGTTTTCAATGAATCTGTGATGTTTACTGACAGTTTGACTTCAGATCATGTTCCAGATAGTTCTGTAAAAGAGCTGCAGCATATCAGTGTGCAGGTGGAGCATGTGATTGATGATGAAGTCGAGCAGGTGGAGCCTATGGATGATACGAAAAATGATGTTGTTGATAATGATGCTCATGATGATGATGTTCAGCAGGACTCACCTCCTGTTCTGCAGCTACAGGAGGATTTGCCTATTGCTCATCGCAGACCTCATAGGGGTTGTGGACCTCGACCCCGTCTTATTGAAGAATGTAATATGACTTATTATTCTTTGAGTTGTGCTGAACAGGTGGAGAGCGTTCATGAGCCTACAACTTATACTGAAGCTGTTGATTGTGGTGATCGTGAGAATTGGATTTCAGCTATGCATGAGGAGATGCAATCTCTGGAGAAGAATTGTACATGGGATGTTGTGCCCTTGCCTAAGGGAAAGAAGACTGTCCGCTGCAAATGGATTTACAAGAGAAAGGAGGGTTTATCTCCTAGCGAGCCTCCTAAATTTAAATCAAGGTTAGTAGCTAAAGGGTACAGTCAGATTCCTGGTGTTGATTACAATGATGTGTTTTCTCCTGTGGTAAAGCATAGTTCAATTCGCACATTCTTCAGTATTGTTGCTTCACGTGATCTTGAGCTTGAGCAGTTAGATGTGAAGACTGCATTTTTGCATGGTGAGCTTGAGGAAGAGATATACATGGACCAACCTGAAGGGTTCATAGTGCCTGGCAAGGAGAATTATGTTTGCAAGCTGAAAAGATCTTTGTATGGTTTGAAGCAATCCCCTCGACAGTGGTATAAAAGGTTTGATTCATTTATGTTGTCACACGGTTTTAAGAGGTCAAATTATGATAGCTGTGTTTACATCAAGTTTGTTAATGGATCACCTATATACTTGCTGTTATATGTTGATGACATGTTGATTGCCGCTAAGAGTGGTAAAGAAATCACTACATTGAAGAAATTGTTGAGTAGTGAGTTTGACATGAAGGATCTTGGTGCTGCTAAGAAAATTCTAGGTATGGAAATTACTAGAGACCGTAAAGCTGGTTTATTGTTTCTTAGTCAGCATGGTTACATTGAGAAGGTTCTTCATCGTTTCAACATGCATGATGCTGACCCTGTTAGTACTCCTATTGCACCGCATTTTAAGTTGTCAGCTAAGCAATGTGCTAGTACACGTGATGAATTAGAATACATGTCAAAAGTTCCATATTCTAATGCTGTTGGTTCTTTAATGTATGCTATGGTTTGCTCTGGCCCGGATTTATCATATGCTATGAGTTTGGTTAGCAGATACATGTCTAATCCTGGTAAAGAACATTGGAAAGCAGTTCAGTGGATTCTCAGGTATCTCCGAGGGACAACTGATTACTGTTTGAAGTTTGGCAGAACTGATAAGGGACTTATTGGCTATGTTGATTCTGATTATGCTGGTGATTTGGATAAGCGTAGGTCACTCACAGGTTATGTGTTCACAATTGGTAGTTGTGCTGTGAGTTGGAAGGCTACTTTGCAGTCTGTTGTTGCTCAATCCACCACCGAAGCTGAGTACGTTGCTATTGCTGAAGCGGGTAAGGAGTTGATTTGGCTGAAAGGGTTGTTTGCTGAGTTATGTGGAGTTGATTCTTGTATTAAGCTATTCTCTGATAGTCAAAGTGCTATATGTCTCACCAAAGATCAGATGTTTCCTGAGAGGACAAAGCACATTGAGATCAAGTATCATTTCATTCGTGATCAGATTGAAAAGGGTAAGCTAAAGGTATGCAAAATTAGCACTCATGATAACCCTGCTGATATGTTGACAAAGCCTGTTCCTGTTGCTAAGTTTGAGCTATGCTCAAGCTTAGTTGGTATTATGAATTAGCCCAAGAGGCTATTTGGCGCCAGAAGCATTTCTTTTTCATTGTTCTGTTCAGGATGAAGGTTTTGATTTATGCTACAAGAAGAATTTGTCTCAAGGTGGAGTTTGTTGAGTTATGATCCAAATTCGGCCGACTTCTGACGGAGCGAAGCGGAGGCCCGTCGCCGAGGCTTGGTACGGTACATATACTCGTTTAGGGTTCTACCATGAAATCATCCTCTTGTAAGCCGCCGTTCGGCGTTGTAACACCAACTCTTGATAGTGCATTGTTGCTGGCTGGCGCCCGTGGTTTTTCCCTTCCGCATTGGGAGGGTTTTCCACGTTAAACTCTTGTGTCCCCTGTGGTTTGATTTCTCATTCTTCATCGTCGTTTCGGTCATCGGTTTATAACAACACCGACGTCGCGTCTCTGGAGACCCGCATGAAGCGACCCAACTGCGTCTCGCCGGAGCGCATCGACGACTGGATCCGCTACGCGATGCGACACGTCGTCGAGTCCTTCGTCCTTCACCTGCCACCCAACTGGACCCGTGAGCAGCGAGCCGTTGTGCTGCCGAGCCATGGCACGGCGGCGGCGCCGGCGTCCATCTGGATGTCCGTTCCAAGATACGGGATCCAACTCCCGATTTCTGGGGCGGCCAAGTACAAGGAATTAACGGCGCTCAGGATTTCTGAAGCGTCGTTCGGCAAGGTTCCACCCGGCGGGCGCACGCTTGGTGATTTCGTGTCGACCAGCTGCCCTCGCCTGCGTAAGCTTATAATCGAGTACCCAACCGGACTACCCGAGCTGGTGCTCCGTGCCGAGGCGCTGGAAGAGCTTCACCTTTCCGATGCTGCGGATCTGCTAAATCTTGACGTGACAGCGCCCAAACTGCGTGTTCTCAAGCTCAAAGGTTGCTTTAAAGACATGGCCAGCAAGGTGGTTAGAGTCGCGGCATCGTCGGCGTTGGAGGAGATCGGCATTGACAGCTTCCCCCACCGCATGCGCGCAAACCTCGATATACATGACCTGACAAGCGTTCGTCGTCTCAGCGACCTCACGCTCGCCGTGTGCGATCAATTCTACCAGGACATGGGTGTTGGGTTGCCTCTCCTCAACAACTGCCCCGGTATCCAACACGTCGATGTCTTAGTAGTGCATATGCCTCACGTCACAAGTCCTTCGGCTTCCCAACACACTGGGCAATTCGCAAATGTAAGGAGCATGGCCATAGAGCACGTCTCCCTCCGCACCGTCACCTGGTGGCAAGTATATCACTGCTGCTCTTGAGGTTCCCTCGCTTGAGATCCCTGCGCATCAACTTCACTGATATCAACGAGGTATGCTCGTTAAAAGCCATACATGCAAAATAGCTCTTTTAAGATATATATTTCCTTTTTTTTCATTGTGTCCTGTGTCATATATACAGGACCGTTGGTGCTACTGCTGTGGACTAGATGTTTGGAAAAGTAATGAAAAGATCTGCTTGAAATACCTAGAGGAAGTGAAAATAAGTGGCTTTATTGGAACAACTCAAGAGATGGACATTTTGAATTTGCTGTTTGCATGCTCGCCCTCAATAAACAGCATCACTCTCGGAGCCAACCCAAAGATACGCTATGCTGCTGGCTTGAAACGGATGCTGATGGCAGAAGAAGACGAAGACGAAGAAGATGGTACGGAGACGACACGTCAATTGGTCAGGAACTAATGAAGATCCCTTATACTGATCGAGGCCGTTGGCATTTTGGGGAAGATGTATACAGGTGGATGTGCCACACAACAGAGAACAATGCGGAGTTTGTCCAGGCGGCCTGAAGTCAAACATATCAGGTTATTCAACGTAGAACTAGATATCATCTGGCAAAATCTATTTGTTGCTTCAATACCGTGAATTTTTTACAAAGATGATATTGTGGTACACATCCGTATCAAACTCTCCGACTTGGGATGAAATCCATCACGTGGGTAATCCCATTATACTTTCTTAAAATGTACTTGTTCCGTCAATGTACGTCTCAACGTCTGTGGCGATGTCAACATAGGATCTCACAAGGAGTGTCTGTATCTGCACTCGGATACGTAAGCTTGTCATGAGGTGGACCATGCATGGTGTTGCCAAATCGATCTAGTGATATCTTAGTCGTTAACGATGTTTCCCTTACACACATCATATTTATGGAGAATTATCCTAATAAATAAAGGCAAGAATATGAAGCTAGTGTTTTGTGCATTTGAGCAACTATTCGGCCTTGAGATCAAATTTCATAGAAGTGAAACGTGCTGCTACGGGGCTGCCAAGGATTTAGACAGGAAAGCTCACAGATCTTTGGATGTGACATGGGATCAGTCCCCTTTAGATTCTTGGAATTCCAATACACCATAGCAAACTTTGAAGTATAGCTAGATTAGAAAGAGGTAGAAGAAAGGTTCTAGAAGAAACTTAGCGGATGGAAATGAAAAATGCTCTCAGGTGGTGGTCTAGTACTCGTCTGTCCCATAGCAATTTATCAATATTTATGCTGTCTTTCTTTGACTTTTCAAAAGCAATTATAAAAAAGGTACACAATTATATGTCTAGGTTTTTCTAGCAAAGTGATGGACAAAAAAAGAAGCATAGACTGACTAAATGGGACATTCTTTGTACCCCAAAGGACCAGTGAGGATTGGGTATCATGGATCTTGAATTTTAGAATAATTGTTTCTTAAGTAAGTGGCTTTTAGGAATTTATTAATGAAGATGGGTTGTCGTAAGAACTAGTAAGTACTTAGAGGTACAAACGAGAACCCAGGTAGACTCATGAAGGTGAAAAATGACTTTTTGAGGTTAGGTGCTAGTGGCCGTCGACAGCTAGGCGCTAGTGGTGACTTTGTCAATCTCGAGGATTTGCCGGCTCAGTCTTCGAAGATGCTCATAGGGGTAGGGTTTGCGCATGTACATTCATAAAGGTGAGTGTGCGTGCGTTGTGAGTGTCTGAGTTGTACTGTGTAATTCGCAAAAAAAAAAAAAAAAAACATAATGGAAAGTCTACAGTTCATTCTATGTATAGAGATTTGGTTGTTTCATATGGTGTACCGTGTAGCCATGAAATTTTGAAACTTTATCTGCCGTTAAATATTAAGATTTTCATATGGTACTTGCTAAAAGGTGTGAAGTTTAAAGTGATGTTTTTGCAGTCTTCATGGATTATAGAACATCTATTCTTTGATTATCGTATTGCCAGACATATCTCGATAGTTCTACAGGTATCTTTCAATCTACCTCCTCCTTTAATTATAGAACATATGTTTAATGATTCACGGGGTTGATAGGAAACTTGGTACGGAAAATTGGTTGGTGCATGTAGGATATGTTGGGCAATTTAGCTAAGCCGAAATTGCATGTTTTTTCATAGAGCACAAGCTTTTACTTCTAAGCAGGTGATTTTCATATGGACACATTAGATTCGCTTTTGATCACTACTACAAAAAGAGGAACCATCCCAAACCAAGTGGGGCGCCGTGTGCTTCAAAACAGTTTCATGGAGGTCTCGAAAAAATCTATGGAACTTCAGTAATAGAATTCAGTTATAAACTTCTAAACTATGGCGTGTGTTTGATGGTTTGGTTACTCTTAAACTCTGTTGGCTTGTGGATGTAATAATGTGCTGAAATATTAAAATGTATTCCATTTTCCATATATATATATATATATATATATAAAGAGAATGAGTGAGTTTTTTTTTTTTTTTGAGGAACAAGAGAATGAGTTAGTTTTTTTTTTTTTTTACCATCAAGAGAATGAGTTAGTGCAGTACTCTGTTCCGTCCTTGGGCTCGCCAGCCATGTCTACCACTACGGCAGGAGCCCAGGACATCAACACGTCGAGAGCACGGCACTTCGCCCCCTGGGCTGGCAGGGCACCACCATATTGGATACGACGAGAGCACGGCCCATGCCCGAAAGCAACAACGTGCTGACCCAGCAAACGCGACGCCAACCGGATCACAGATATCTACAATTATCCAATTATTGTACGCGCGTCTGAGGAGACCTAGGTAACTAGGGTCAGGCGACTGCGGCGGTGATCCTTCGCTGGCGCAGGATTTTGACACCTTGCCGGCCTTAGGGCGAGTTTCCCCTACCTGTCTCCCGTTCGGGCTGATTAAGGGACCGATCTGATCGGTTTCCCGGCCTTGGCGGCGGTGTTAGGTTAGGGTTCGCGCTCGTGGCGGGTGGAACCATGGCGGCGGAATTGAAGCAGTTGATTATGACGCCTGATCTAGCCAGCAACGAGAAGAAGCAAGTTGATGATGACAAGAACAGACAACTGGCGGCCTCTGAGGTGGAGGGTCGCCGGAAGCAATGAGTTGCATTACCTGGAACTGTCGCGATTTGGGCAACGCCGCGACAGTAAAGGAGCTTCGCGAAATTGCGAAGAAGTTTGCCCCTACCGTGTTGTGCGTCATTGAAACTCAAGTGAACAAGGCACGGGTTGAAGGATTGAAAGGGACATTAGGCTATGATAATGCTTTCGCCGTTAGCAGTTCTGGCCGTAGTTGTCAGACCCCATTTCTGGAATCTACTGTGCATCCTGTATCAGTCCCTGGATCAGTAGCTGATACGCACAAGAACACAGATATGATAATCAAAAGCATACTTCGAATAGATAAATAAGTAAGATACCTGATATAAGACCCTTAGTGGCGGTATGACAAGAATTCAAAACTATCCAAGTCCATCCGACCGACTAAAGGTGAAGCAGACAGCGGAAACCATGGCCCGACGCCACAAGCAAACTTGAGAAGCAGAACCGAAAACCCAATCGTCGTCGTCATCTACGAAGTCTTCACCTACTAAACCAACGGTTGCAAACACGTGAGTACATAAGGTACTCAGCAAGCCCTACACTACACAAGGATATATATATATACATGCATATTTGGTCTTAGCAAGGAACAAGCTGTATGGTTCATTTTGCAGCAAGCAGATTTTATGCAAGGTTCACTAAAGCAAGTGAAGGAATTCTTAGATAAAACAGAGAAGTAACTGTCAATATTTTAGTTGGTTGCCTCTGGGGGAGTATGAAGCATTCCCGCCAGTTCCCAAGTTTTAGTTGGGCCTTCTGACCTCAATTGGTTATACCGACCCGGCACACTTGCCATCACTTCCAAAACACGAGCAGACTACTGCTCACTCACACTTCAAGGAATGAGAGGTGGCTAATCATATCGAACTCAACAAAGATGCGTCATATGCCGTGACAACGTCCATCCGGATGAATTTTACGCTCTGCAGAGGTTGTACATCTTTTCCCACGGGCTATGCACTCTTGATCGGAGAGTAACATAACGCTTAGTCCATCTTCTCCGAGTAATCTCACAAGTCCACCACGGAATCTCACTCAGGGGCCTGTGACTTGATATGTCACACTACGGCACAACACCTATAACAGGTACGTCGTGCTCCTGTAATAATTTACAGGATCCTGTGACAAACACTGGGACAGGCGGCATTCCCGTGACCTACAACAGGTTCCCCGACAAACGATAGGATTCCGCAACCGAACCACGGGTACGTTTCCCGGGTTTGCTCCTGAGCTTCCGTTGCCTCTACTGGCCTCCAAATGGACAATGTAAGAGTACCAAGAAGGTAGGGTAAGTCCTTCCCATACAGGTTCCGTGGTAGTACGAGAATCATCTTGTTAAAGGTTGAATGAACCGGTCCTTATGTGGCCGGGCAAGCACCATGTCTCCCACACTAGGGGACTATCACACAATCCATTATGCCATCAATCACTTACTAATGGCCTTGCCCGCAATCCAACCCATCCCGTCACCGTCACCAACATCATCACCTAACACAGTTGTGCTACTCCCAATCCCATATATCACGCACACCACCAAACTCATTTCACGCATTTGTAAAAGTATATGAGTGAGTAAGGTGTGGCAATGTAGAAACATTGCGAGGGGTCCTAAGCAATCTAGTAACAAGGTGAACGTGCCATCATAGAAATGATAGAACTATCCTAAAGGTTATCAAGGTGACAGGTAAAACAAAGGGTAAACAAGGATTTAGATATTAACGCCTAAGTAACAGACATCAATATCAATAAGCAAGTAGGATAGTAACTACACAAGCAGTAAAATAACAAGTAATGCATAATACGATAGTAGGCCATATAGGTGCTTTGCGAAATCAGTAGGTTCAATCATGATCAAGGAGAAGTAGAGCTTGCCTGGAAACGCTATCCTAATCTTCCGATTCTTGGTCCTCAGTTCTTCTGTCGAAGTTGATGTCTTCGAGTCCTCCTCTTAAGCTTGTATCTTCTGACTCGTCTTCGGGTTTGGATTCTTCAACTCATCCTTGAATCTTGGATCTTCCAGATCTTCCTTGAATTCTTCTGGCTCTTCCTCAAGCGTCGCGTAAGCTATCGCATAAAAACATTACGTATAAACAACTACCGTAAAAGAAATAAAGATCGAAAAGAACCAATAAAATCCAATTAACTCCAATAAGAAGAACCAATAAGAAGAATCAATAAAATTCCAAGAAATGACTATAGTTATGCAGTGCACATTATTTATGAAAGATTATTTATTATATGCTATATTCATGGCCTTATAAGAGCCATGTTCACCTAGACAAACTATTAATTATCTAAGTTTTCTTAAAAGAAACAAGGGTGCAACCTTATGGTGAGGATGATGAGATGTATATGCTTTATTGATGGTGATTGCGTGCATATCTATTATACAAACTTTAAGTTATTTTCTATTAAAGAACATGGGTGGTTTGAAAAGAGGATGTGCAAATGCATCAAATTTGTAAAGCAACTAAGCATAATATGATGTTTATTAGGGTGACAAGAGTTAGATGAAATGATCATGCACATGCAACATACATAAAATTAAGAGTTACACACCCTATGGTTTAAAGATTATATTTTATTTTACATGCAT
This sequence comes from Eragrostis nindensis, assembly GCA_012490785.1. NCBI lineage: Eukaryota > Viridiplantae > Streptophyta > Magnoliopsida > Poales > Poaceae > Eragrostis > Eragrostis nindensis. The sequence goes on from JAAXCT010000249.1 coordinate 707,665, forward strand.
CGATGATTTTATTAACATAACTAAAGTGATTTATTTAAATCTATTATGGTTACATGCAGATATTAAGGAACTGGTGCAACTTATACTTAAGCATGCGATGCTATATGCAACATGACATATGTTACTGAATTATTTAGCAAATAAACTTTATTATTTTTTTTTATTAACACGGATGAGCTTATTAAAACAAAGGTGTTGTTTATTTAAGGATGCATACGATATAGTATGGTGCAATATTATTTACATGCACTTAAAAGGTTATAAATAAACTGCAAGAAGGTCAATCCCAATAATGAAATTAAAATATAAATTCAAAGAGAAAATCAAATAAATGCCAAATATTATAAAAGTGATATGGATAGGTAGGGCTTGAATTTAGATAAATGTAGGAGCAAGAATGAGATCCATTAGGAGTTGGGATGGTGGAGATATTTATTTTACAGTGGAGCTTCTTGACTTATTCCGAAAATAACAAAAAAAGAAATAATAGCACCACGTGCTGGGCTGTTGGTGTTGTTCAGTGCACAAGAAAGGCCTGCTAGTTGTATGGGCTTCTGTGGAGAGGATATGGGCCAGAGGGCCACATGGCTTTGAGAGCCCAACAGAACAGAACGGGGAGAAGAGGGATCGAAACAGAGGAGCTGGTGCTCTTGTTCCAGACGCCATGGCTGGGAGCACCAAGAGCTCAAATCGGCATGGGGAAAGGGAGATTCGGCGGCTGGGGAGTGGGGGAATCAGATCTTCTTGGCTCTACGGTTCCATTTGAGGTATAAATGCGGATGGATGCTATTGGAAAGCAGAAGCTGCACGGGGAAGAAGAGAGGCAACCATGGCTGCTCGATGCGAGCTCGGGAGAGGCAAGGAGACAGGGGAAAAGTGGATTGAGGAGGTCGAGTAGGACCTGTTGTTGCTTACCAGGAACTCGTGCTTGATGGAGACGCGCCGGCAGTGGAGATCGACGCGGCGGCCGGAATTTTTTTTGGGGAAAGAAACAGAGGAGCTCGACTCGGGAAGAGATCGGGCTCACTGGAGCAGAAATTAGAGCTGTGGTGGGGCGACGGGAGGAGGCGGTGTAGGAGGAAGACCACAGGCCCTTTTATAGCAGAGCAAGGCGGTTGTGCCGGCAAATATCGCTGGCGACGATATTTGCTTTGACTGAGAGATTTTTGTGGCGCATTGAAGGCAGGAGTTTGCGTAGCGGCCAAGGCTTGGTCAAATATTGCGGCGTGTGCGTGAGCTCTTCAATTCGGCGACGAGGCCGTACGCCCACCTGGACGAGGACTCGACGTATTTGGACGGTCGGCGAAGGTCGGTGGCATGGCTGAGAGAGCGGGAATTGCGGGAGAAGTTGCGGCGCGCCCTGCATTGGTTTGACCTCGGGAAGCAAAGCGCTGACGGTGTGGCGTCACCACGGCATGGCTACAGCGGCCGGAGATGAGCTGGAAAGGTGGGGCGGTGGAAAAATATCGGCGGCGGCGCTGGCGAGCTCCAGAGAGCTCGTCTCTCTGGAGAAGACGATGCAATCGCCTAACTGGGCCGTGATGGGCTGAACCGGGCTGGGATGAAGAAGAAAAGAGGAGGCGGCCTGCTTGGAATTTTGGGGAAAACAAAAGAAAAAGGATTGTGGGCTGGGCTGAGAAGAGAAGGGGATTCGGGCCCAGAGTGGCTTAGGAAAAAGTGGTAAACGGTATAATCTTTTCTGGAATTTTGAGGAGCTTCAAATTTGAATGAAATTCAAATTTAGGAAAGGAATTCAATTTCAGAAAACACTCCAAATATACCAGACAATCCAAAAATGCATATGGTGATAGTTTTGCGAATTTAAAGTTCAAGATTTTTAATTCGAGGTGAATTTACTAGGGTTCAACATACAATTATTTTAATTTGTTGTAAATTTCAAAGTTCAAACTTTTAGTAAATATTAAATGTAAACATACACTTGAGCATAGATTTTATATTTTAAAATTTCAGATTCCACTAGGTTTGAATTACTTTTGTTAGTTTTATTTCTAAAATTTGATGAGGAGGAAAGAAATAAACAAAATTCAAAATCGGAGTGATTTTTATTCCATTTTATTTTGATTTGAAAATTGGGATGTTACAGTAGTGGAGGTATTGGTATGTATTGGAATAATGACACTAAGGTGGAAATTTTACCGTTCTCTCAGTATCATATTGACTCAATTATTTCTGAGAGTGGGGGTTCTCCGTGGAGATTTACATGTGTTTATGGCGAAGCTCAAACTGCTGAACGCCACAAAACATGGGATATGTTGAAGTTTATTAAAGCTTCATCGCCTCTACCATGGGTCTGCATGGGTGACTTCAATGAAGTGTTGCACAGATCCGAACATGATGGGGTTCAAGAGAGGAGTCATGCTCAGATCGCTGGTTTTAGAGAGATGGTGGATGTCTGTGGTCTCTATGATCTAGGCTTTGAAGGACGCAACTGGACTTTTGAGAAGAAAGTTGCGGGAGGTTCCTACTGTCGGGTTCGGCTTGATCGTGCCCTCGCAACAGCTGAGTGGTGTACGAGATTTCCGATGGCGAGAGTAACCCATCTTACTGCTGCATCGTCCGACCATGATCCCATCATGATAAGATGGCAGCAGGTTTCAGGTCGCAAGGGGAGAAAGAAGAAGAAAATGTTCAGGTACGAGATGATGTGGGAAGCCCACGATCAATTCTTTCCCATGCTTGCAAAGATATGGCTCGATGCGGGGAAAGCCTGTACTGTGAAGGAGCTGCAGGAAAAACTTGCATCGGTATCTGGCAGCCTCAGTGAGTGGAGTGTCAATTCTTTTGGCAATGTGAGACGGGAACTAAAGGACCTGTACGCGGAACTAGAGCAACTACGTGCGGATCCCATGCGTGTTGGCCCATCGCATGCAGAGATCAAGGTACAGGAGAGGATAGTTGAATTAAATTATCGGGAGGAAATAATGTGGAAACAACGTTCCCGGATTATGTGGCTAGCTGAGGGTGATAAGAACACACGGTTTTTCCATCTCCGTGCAAGCCAGCGGAGGAGGAGAAATCAATTTACGAAGCTTAGGAAGCCCGACGGTGAGATCACAGAAAATGAAGTGGAGATGGGTGCTCTAGCGTCGGCTTTCTATAAGGATCTCTATACGTCCGAAGGGACAGAGGACATGGAACATGTGCTGTCAACAGTGCCGATCAAGGTCACAACAGCCATGAACGAGCAGCTGATGAAGCCGTTTGAGAAGGAGGAAGTAAAAACAGCCCTTTTCCAGATGTCTCCTACCAAGGCGCCGGGTCCGGATGGCCTACCAGCACACTTCTTCCAACGCAATTGGGAGCTGTGCGGTGACGAGATTTCAGAAGTTGTACTTCGGGTTCTAAGGGGAGAGGATGACCCAGCAATAATTAACAACACATGCATCGTTTTGATCCCGAAGGTTGACAGTCCAGAGGAGCTAGGCCAGTTTAGGCCTATAAGTCTGTGTAATGTGATTTACAAGATTGCGTCGAAGGTGATGGCCAACAGACTTAAGCTCATCTTGCCGGAGATTATATCTGAGGAACAGTCTGCTTTTGTGCCAGGACGTCTGATTACAGACAACATTATTACAGCTTATGAGTGTATGCACTTTATGAAAAGGAAGAGAGCTCGGGACAATCGTTTTTGTGCTCTTAAGCTGGATATGAGGAAGGCGTATGATCGTGTGGAGTGGAGTTACTTGAAAGCTATTATGCTCAAGCTGGGTTTTCATCGGCATTGGGTGGATATGATCATGCGTTTGGTATCTACGGTCTCATTTTCAATCTTGTTCAATGGTGACCGGCAAGAGAGTTTTATGCCTTCAAGGGGGATCCGGCAAGGTGACCCAATCTCACCCTATTTGTTTTTGTTAGCAGCAGAGGGCCTTTCGTGCCTGTTAAAATCAAGGATTCAGTCATCAGCTCTCAGTGGAATTAAAGTGGCTTCGTCAGCTCCGGTTGTAAGCCACTTACTCTTCGCGGATGACAGCCTGCTGTTCTTCAAGGCAAATAGAGAGAGTGCTGAAGCGATAAAGGAGGCGCTGAATAGTTACTGCCGTGCCTCTGGCCAGCAGGTAAATATGGACAAATCATCAATTCACTTTGCTAAAGGTGTTGGTGGCAGCATAAGGGAGGAGATTAAGGTCCTGTTGGATGTCCATAACGAAGCTCTTAGTGAAAAGTATCTCGGCATGCCAACTGATGTTGGCACATCTTCGAATGGAGCATTCAAATATCTCAAAGACCGGGTCTGGAAACGGGTGCAAGGTTGGCTAGAACAAGCACTTTCAGCCGGGGGTAAGGAGGTCTTGATTAAGGCTGTGGCTCAGGCGATCCCAACATATTCGATGTCATGCTTTCGACTGCCCAGGGGATTGTGTAAACATATTGACGGGCTCCTCCGAAGTTTCTGGTGGGGTAGCAAGGAAGGAAAGAGAAGAACATGCTGGGTAGCCTGGGACGACATGACGAAACCGAAGTACATGGGCGGGCTTGGTTTTCGTGACATTGAGCTGTTCAACTTGGCTTTACTGGCGAGGCAAGCCTGGAGAATATTACAAGAGCCGTCGTCGTTGAGTGCACGGGTCCTTAAAGCTGTGTACTTCCCTGATGGCGACTTCTTGGAAGCTCAGATTGGTACATCGCCGTCTAGAATTTGGAGGGCGATTGTTGATGGCAAAGATGTATTGTGCCAAGGATTAATTCGTCGAATTGGGACTGGTGAAGCAACTGACATTTGGGCGATGAATTGGATCCCAAGAGATGGGCTTATGAGACCTATTGCCAGGTTACAAGGAAACAATATGCGAACGGTGAGTGACCTTATTGATAACACGACTGGTTTTTGGGATATGCAAAGGCTGAAACAATCTTTTCTGCCAATGGATTGGGAAGCAATTGCTAGTATTCCACTGAGTACCAGGAGACAAGTGGATTTTTGGGCATGGCACTATGAGAAGACTGGTGTTTTCACTGTCAGATCAGCCTACCGGATGCTTGTGAGCAACCGGGAGAAGCGAACGGACTGGATCGAGCATAATCCAGGAAGATCAGACTGTTCAGCCGAGCGCAAGGAGTGGACAGATATTTGGCAAGTTCAAGTTCCGTCTAAGGTGCGCCTGTTCCTGTGGCGTCTCGCTCGGCAATCGATCCCAACAGGAGACGTTCGACATCAACGACACATGGCCCCAGATAGCAGGTGTGTTGTGTGCGGAGGACTGGACTCGTGGAAGCACTCCTTAATTGAGTGCCATCAGGCGAGGTGTGTATGGGCGCTGCAGAGTGCAGAGATCGTTGATTTCATTAGCTCAACACAGCAGCAAGATGCTCGAGGATGGCTGTATGAAGCGATGAACTCATTGAGCCATGATGTGCTAGTGAAGATGGTGGTCACAATGTGGGCGATCTGGTATGCTAAGCGGAAGATCATCCATGAGAATAATTACCAGAGCCCGTTGTCGACACATTGTTTTGTGGAAAGATTCTTGGCTGATCTTGGCGAGAGCAAACCGGTGCAGAAAGAGAGGAAACCGGCCCAAGCCAAGCAACCTGGTTGGATTCCACCACCACCCGGGTTCGTGAAGATCAACGTTGACGCGGCTCTTGCGAAGAACACAACCAAATTCACTATGGCGGCTGTGGCTCGTGATGAGGCTGGCAACTTCCTGGGAGCCTCGGCACTGGTGATGGAAGGTATAACTGACCCGGAGATGGCAGAAGCGATGGCATGTCGTGAAGGGATGGCGTTGGCTAGCGATCTGGTGCTCCAGAAATTCAAGCTGGCGTCGGATTGCCTGAACGTGGTTCGAAATTTGCAAGGAACCGCAATGGGAGCTTATGGACATATTATTCGCGAAATCAAGGCAAGAGCGGAGGACTTCAATGAGGCCAGGTTTACTCATGAAGGTAGGGAAGTTAATGGAGATGCCCATAGACTAGCTAAGGGGTCGGTGCATGAAAGTTTAGGTAGACATGTGTGGTTTATCACTCCACCAGATGGAGTTTGTACTGCTGTAAACACTCTTTAATATAAGCAGTACGTCTTTCCCTAAAAAAAAAAAAAAGCAAACGCGACGCCACCGCCTTTGCTCGCGTACAGTTTCGGATACGAACGCCGCGTCCGATCCGAAGAGGAAAAACCGCCTCCGCCGAAAGGAAGGGGAGAATAAAACCAGAGAGATCGCGCGACGCAGCAGCATCAACCCGTGGCCGTGGCGCAGTTCGCATCGGCATCTCGCGCATAGGCAGGCAGGTAGGCAGGATCCAAGAAACCGTAACCCCCTTTTCCCCGTGTCCGTGGCGGCCATGGCCGACCGAAGCGAGCGCTCCTCGTCGCCGGGTCCCCCGGCCAAGCGCCGCCGCTCCACCGACGGCGTTGCCCGGCCGGACGCCTCATCACCGAAGCGCCCCAAGCACCACGACCACCGCGAACGCCGTGAGGGCGACGACGGCGAGATCGAGGATGGGGAGATTCTTGACGACGTCGCCGTCGCTGCTGCTATGGATGTCGATGCAGATTCAGCCGATCAGCATGGCAGCGATTACCGGAGGGGGAAATCTGGTGGACATTCGACTCGGAGCCGGGAGAGTGAAAAGGAAAGGAGCCGCAGCCGTGTCGTCCGTGACGGTTGCCGAGAAAGGTACGGGCACGGAGAGAGAAGCTGCGGTCGAGGTAGATCGGACAGCAGGAGAGAAAGTGCATGCGCTCGCGATGAAGGACGGGAAAGGGAAGGACGGCTTGGCATTAGTTCACAGCCTGAAGATTACGGGAGGAAGAGGGACACGAGCAACGATGTTAGAGATGATGGCCACAAATTGCACGAAGAGACGAAGGGAAATCCTTTTAAGGAGCAAATGAAAGAGGGGAGCCAAACGAAAACAGAGTATCAGGTTGCAGGGAAAATTGAGAAGGCAGGGGCAAGGAAGATATGTATTGTGCTCAAGTCCGGCCAGCAGGACAAGCAGCAGCAGGTGAAGCCTGTACCCAGTGTCAACAATGAAAAAGCAAGGGACGGAGACAACACAGCACAACATCTGACAGACAAGGTCCCAGCAGACAAGAAGAAGCATGATTCCTCGGAGGTGTCTGTCAACAAAGCAAAACAGAGTGACCGGGAGTCAGCAGTTGCTAATAGTGGTGGCAGTCTTAACAATCCACCTGCAGCAATTCGGAAATCGATTTCGGCCATTCAGAGAAAGGATCATCATGACAACTGGGATGACGAAGAGGGGTACTACACTTACCGGTTCGGGGAGTTGCTGAACGGCCGGTACGAGATCACGGCGGCGCACGGGAAGGGCGTGTTCTCGACAGTCGTGCGGGCGAAGGATCTCCAAGCTGGGAACGATGATCCTGCGCTGGTTGCTATCAAAATTGTTCGCAACAACGATACCATGTACAGGGCCGGGAAGCAAGAGGTTTCAATATTGGGAAGACTTGCAGGTGCGGACAGCAAGGACAGGCACCACTGCGTGAGGTTTATATCCAGTTTCCGGGACAAGAACCATCTTTGCCTGGTTTTTGAGTCTCTCAGTATGAATCTTCGTGAGGCGCTGAAGAGACGCACCGGCAATCTCGGGTTTAAACTGACTACCGTCAGGGCATATTCAAAGCAACTTTTCATCGCCTTGAAGCACCTGAAGAACTGCAAAGTTCTTCACTGCGATATTAAGCTGGACAATATTCTGCTGAACGAGACAAAGAATTCGGTGAAGCTATGTGATTTTGGCAGTGCCATGCTTGCAGGAATGAACGAGGTGACACCTTATCTTGTGAGCCGTTACTACCGTGCACCCGAGATTATTCTAGGGCTAACTTATGACTATCCGTTGGACATGTGGTCAGTAGGTTGCTGCCTATATGAGCTTTACACTGGAAATGTCTTATTCCCAGGTCCATCCAACAATGACATGCTTCGGCTGCATATGGAGTTGAAGGGCCCCTTCCCTAGGAAGATGCTTCGAAAGGGTGCCTTCATCAACCAACACTTCGACGGAAACCTGAACTTTCAGGCCATTAAGGAGGATCCGGTGACAAAAAAGGTGGTGAGAAGGTTAGTTTCGAACACTAAACCAAAGGGCTTTGGTTCTTTGACTTCAAAAATTCCTGGCGAGGATCCAAAACTGCTATCCAGTTTCAGAGACCTTCTTGATAAAATATTTGTCCTGGATCCAGAGAAGAGGATTTCCATCGAACAAGCACTTAGCCATCCTTTTTTCACTGGGAAATTCAAATAAGATGATTGTTCCTTTTATATTTCTTTTCTCTAATCATTGGAACTTCTATCCTGTTTCCTGGGAGCTGTACGAGACCAGAGTTTCTGGATGAGGCACGGAACTAAGGAACAAATGTTTATCTTCAGCCTTTGCTTCATTCACCAATAATTTGGGTATGTTCTGTTCCTTGTAAGACATGATGAAACTTCTATTTTGCCTTCCCATTCCTTGTATAAAGACATTTTCATTATAATGTAATAATTTACACTAGCACATGATATGAAAGGCGAGGACCATACTAAGGTGCGTCTTGAGGATCATAATGATGTAAAGGTATCGTACATTGGTGCGCAAACATATTACTAGCAGCAATTTTGTTTTTGTGCATCTTCTATTTCTCCTACGATGGGAACATTAACTTTTACTACTCGCAGGTAGATATTTCCTTATTTCTCATACACTCTGTGTACGCTTCAAATCACATGTCATAAAGGTTTGAATTATGAAAATTCTATTTTATATTATTTCTTCACTACCCTGCATATCCATGCCGTTGTTCAACCGATGTATTCCACAAACTTGTATGTGCATTCCTCCACTGGAATAACATGTCTACTAACCATGTCATGTCAGGCTCGGATCCCAAAGCCTCACAATACATCAAAGCGTTTAACTTGGCAAAATTGGTTGTGACATATATCGGAAGATCTAAAAAAATTTACCACCAGACTGTTTCTGGTACATCTTAATGCCAATTAATTTACATTTTTATCAATTTTGTTGTAGTTCTATCTTTTCTCATTTGGACTTACTATTCTTGCTTCTGCTGCTCTTCCTCCACGAGAGGATACCACACAGGAGCGAAAAAATCCCGCTGTTGCTGCCCCAAATATGTGCTCGAGCGTCTCAAAAAGTGAAAATGATCGCGAAAATAGCATTCTGCATTCATCTCACAGCAATAAAAACTACACACATGATCACTGAAGTTACTTGGTACTCTGCCCCGAAACTAGGTCCTGTCCATGGAGGAAATGATAAGAGTATTGTTTCACGCGGAAGAGAACATGGATAAAAATGTTAAAATTAAAGTGTATCTTTATGGTTCGGTGGTATCTTCTGAAGCTGAGATATTTTAATTAATGTCATATAACAAATTTGCACCTAATATATATCTGCCAGGCTTATGATTGCCCACTGGTCATAGCTGCTCGACAAACACTGGCAATCAGGGTTGTGTCGTGACAGGTAGCAGAAAGCAGATTCCAGCAATTCCCGACTCAAACTTAGTCACCCGGCCAGCCATCCACTCCTTTGTCCCTCTATTCCGTATCAGAGAAATTCCATCCCCACATCTTTTTTTGCAAGGGAATTCCATCTACATTTGCCATCATAGTTCTGTATTATCGTCAGTTTGTGATATTTAAGGGTTTGAGAACAACTTTTCCCGAATCTTCTTCAGAGAACATGTAAAACCAATGTAAAATCAATGTAAACTTTTCCCGAACATAGCATTCTGCATTCATCTCAGAACAACAAAAACTACGCACATGATCACTGAAAAATACTTGGTACTCTGCCCCCAAACTAGGTCTGGAGGTAAGGATGAGAGGATACGAGTAATGTTTAACGCGGAAGAGAACATCGATAAAAATGTTAAAATTAAAGTGCATCTTTACGGTTTGGTGGTATCTTCTGAAGCTGTGATATTTTGATGTTATATAACCAATTTGCCAGGCTGATGCTTGCCCACACCGGCCCAATCAGGGTTGTGCCGTGACAGTTAGCAGCAAGAAGATTCCATCATTTCCCGACCTCCAACTTACTCACCCAGCCGTCCACTCCTTTGTTCCTCATTCTGTATGAGAGAAATTTTATCCCCATATTATCTAGTCCTACGTCCAAACTTATTAGCAGCCTCCTACATTTGCCATCATATATATACTTATATATTATAGTCTATAGTTTGTGATATTTAAGGGTTTGAGAGAACAACTTCCCGAATCTTCTACAGAGATCATGTAACAATTGCATGTTTATTTAAATTGTTTGACCTTTTTTTTTTTGTAAAAATGAGCTTACCAGTGGGCCCTCGGTTAATTTCTTTTAGGGGTTACTTTTCCTAGAGTGTACATGAATTTGAATTTTCAACTCAATACGTGCTACATTTACAAGGTGCCCTTCTACAACGTGCACATGAATTGCCTTTGTCAATCTCATGATAGGTAGGTTTTTGTATTCATCGGAATACAATCCTTATACGTCTACATATGGGTCTCTGTTCGTATTATGTTTCTAGAAAATGATTCGTTCTACAATTATAAGATACAAATATAACTTATTTATACCAAGTAATTACAAAAAAAAAAGTGATGAAGTGATGAGGACATGGCGCCAATGGATCCTTCTTGAAGCTTATCTATGCAAAGTGATGAGGCATATACCAACAAAAAAAAATAGTGATGAGGCACATACCAACAATATTTGCAACTCACAAAATTCATTCTCATATTTTTTCAATATGCATGCACACCCTATGCCTAGGAACGCCTAAAATAGACTGGAATGACCGATATTGAGACTTACAAAGTCATCTCACACAAGAATAATAAATGTAAATAGGTTTGCAATTGCAACTCACAAACTCACGAAATCACCACTGTCGCCTAAATGGCCTGCAAGAATGTCTTGATGGACTATGGCCCGCATCAAAAAGTAAGAGGACCTTGCGTGGTCTTTGGCAGAAATACACACCGTGTGGTTCTAAAAAAAAAAAAAGAGAAAGAAATACACACCGTGTCCAGCCTGCACGGAATGACCGGGTCGATCGGACGGTAACAAGATACTGGGAATAGTGCCCGTGATCTCAAACACCTCGATCGAAATGCTACCGGATTCCAGCTGTTTGAGCGATAAGTTCGTGCATAGCTCGGCGTCGGTTGCGATGGCATGCAAACTGCGCGTTGAACTACTAACTGATCTGTAACTCGATCGCAATCTCGCATCCATGTATATCTATATAAATCCTACCAGACTTCCTAGCTTGAGGCGCGCATCCATCCACACACCCTGGCCGCCGCCGTCCCTTCCGATCACGAGCACCCGGCGTGCATCCATCATGTCGACGGCGACGGCGACGGGGCTCTCGGTGTCCACCGCCGCCGCCACTGCGTCGGCCACCAAGTGCCACCTGTTCAAGATCGAAGGGTACAAGCGGATCAAGATCCTGTACGGCAACGGCAGGTGCCTCGAGTCCGCCGGCTTCGAGGCGGCCGGCCGCACCTGGAGGATCCGGTTCTTCCCGGACGGGAACAAGGAGGAGAACGCCGGCTACATCTCCCTCTACCTCAAGCTCGAAGACGACGCCGCCGCCGCCGACGAGGCCGGCAACGACGACGTCCTGGCCGAGGTGCGGCTCTCCCTGGTGCGCCACCACAGCCGCGCCGGCGACAAGCCGGCGGCGGCGGCGAGCAAGCCTCACGCCGCCAACTTCACGACCACGTTCAAGGAGGACAGGAAGGTCGTGGGCTACCACCAGTTCATCAAGCGGGAGGACCTGGAGAAGTCGGAGTTCCTCAGGGACGACTGCCTCGCCGTGCGCTGCGACGTCGCCGTGCTCAAGCAGTCCGTCGACGCCGAGGAGCAGGCCGCGCAAGCGAGCGACATGGAGAGGCTCGGCATCGTCTGCGATTGCACGGACGATGCGTGCAAGCGTCATCACCTCAGGGGCGGGTTCTGGCTCCGGGACGCGTTCGCCAGCAAGCTGTTCTTGGGCTGTTTCCAAGTTTGAAATCATGCATCTTCTAGTCCGCGTTCGTGAGTAGTATTCGTCAGATATTTTTCCTGTTTCAGGGACGGCTCTTTTAGCAATTTTATTTCGAGATCACGGGTGCTATCGTTAATTATCGATTCGTCAGATATTTTTCACAGTGAATAAACTAAAGGTGGTATGAGATTTGCAATTGTTGAGATGGTAATCTCACATGTTGACAACATATCTGGATGCTTCTCGTACGATAGTTGTCATATTTTATGTTTGAGCAACAATTAATAGCACTACTATTTCAGTATTCAAGAGTTTTGATCAGTCTCCGCTCACATAAAAAAGATCAGTTTTAAATCGAGCCAGAGTGGTTGGTATGTCGATTCGTTAGGATTATTTTTCTCCATGAATGAAAAAGGTATCGTAAAAGATGTGTTACTGCCTTATGTTTAGATGCTATTGACTTTTTTCTTTTGGCGAATCAAATGTGCAACTGACTTGCTCGCTATGATTGCTAAAAATTGCCTAGGCATTCCGTTGCTTTCTAGCGCTCAAATTTTCTTTCCTACATATTCTTCTTAAGTTGCATGTATAAATAGGTAAGAAAGTAAAATTTAGGTATTTCTAATGCCTAAAATACCTTAATTTTTCTCACTTTGAGTCACACCCAATATATATTAAAGTTACACCTATTGTATATCAAATTTACAGTGATTTTTTCGTGTAATTCTTGAGTATAAATAAAATTCAGGCGCTAGGATCCTTTAAAATGCCTGAATTTTTGTTCTCTATCATGTGAGACTAAATCTTATCTACAAAAGCAAGATATAATGGTCGAAAATTCAAACATTATTATTTCCTAGAATGCCTAGGTAATGTATAGAGAGGCTCTCTTTGTTTATATTTTGACAAAAAGGGATTCTCCTAGGGAGGCTACTGTCAGCTTTAAGTTTGTGCTTAGAAACTGACAACAGAAATAAAAGTTCTTTTAAAATGACTTAATAATATAAATAAAAGATATGCTAATAACCATATGGTTGATAATTCAATAATTATATTGTCGAGCCATTTTAAGATCGAGTTGTGCAGTCAAACATTTTGGCCCTGTTTGGATGCAAAATATTTTTGGAGTTTTGAAAGAATACTTCGGTTTTGCAAAATACTTTGGTTTTGAGAGGTATCAAAGTGTTTGGATGTAGCAAGTTTTGTAGTTTTAAAAACCATGGTATTGCTAAAAGTGCAATTATTTTGGAGTTTTAGAAACTCCACTCATGACCTCTTTTTTTCTAAACCATGGTTTTGCTTGGCACTAGCTTCTAAAACCATGGTTTCTCAATACTTTAGTTTTAAAATACTGCAACACCCAAACAAGGCCTTAGTTGTGTACTTAGTTTTTACCATCATGACGTACTCGACCACGGATCGGCAGTGGCAGCGTGCACCCGGCCTTTGATGGCAAAGGCTGCCACGTCCCATGACCGGAACATGGCCAGCGGCACATACACTGTGGTGCGGCGGATCGCGAGCAGCAGCATGCCCAACACTGTCCCTAGCGTGCGCTAGGTGGATGGGGCAAGCCAGGACCACAATGTTCTGACACCCCTAGTGTCACTAGAACCCCTGCCTGCAGATCAAACCCCTGAACCCACCCAAACTCAAATCCAAATGAAATCAAATCAAATTCCAACATTTGAATAAACATCAAAACAAAGTTTGTGAAGGAATTCAAATATTCTAATAACAACTCGACCTGAACAAAATTCTATCTGAAATTACGTCTCAAGAGAGAATTTGGAGAATTTTTTAACAAATTCTGAAAACAGCCCAAAAAGTCAGAGAAATCCATCAAACCCCTCTGTTCAAGGATTTGTAAATCAAAACTCTTTACTCAAATCCGCATGGACCCAAAAAGGAAAGTTGTAGCACTTTGTCTGATCTTCCTCCCCAGAAATTTTCAGAATTTTGGAGGTCAGTAAGGCTCCTTTTTAATTCATACAATGCAGCAGGATTTGGATAATTTAAAAAATTTGAACAATTCGAAAAGCCACGGGGCCCACCTGCCGCCTCCTCCCGTGGGCGCGCAGGACTTAGGCGCCGCATGGCTGCTGGCAGGGGACACGCCGCGCCTCCGATCCTCTACCTACCTCGGTCCCCCCCCCCCCCCCCCCCCCCCCCCCCCCCCTCCTATAAAACCTCATGCCTCCTTTTCCTCTTCCGCCTCCTCCCGCCATTGCCGAGCAAGACCTCAAGCTCGCTGCTCATCGCTTTCAATCAACCCTGGCCGAGCCGCTCCACATAGAGCTTATCCTCAACGCCCTCAAACTCCACCATGGTCGCCAACCCCTCTCCCCCGCTATGATCCGCGAATAGACGTTGTGTGATGACCATACAACTGGCAGCTTCTAATCATTGACATACTCAGTTAACTATGACTTAGTGTAGTGATAGCATTAGATTGGGTGAAATCAGTTTGCATAGTTGATTGTATATTAACACAAGCATTAAGGAAATGAGAAGAAGTTAATTAAAACAATATGCACATAATCTAATAAGTATAAGAAGGCAAACATATGGTGGAGTATATACACACACATGTATTCAGCTGAAAACGTGCATTGCAGTATGTGCATAATTATTCTGCACTCAGTTAACTGATATATACATAAATATGAATTTTTCTGTACATAAATAATCCTATAGTTCTCAGAATTCACAACAAAGCCACAACGTGTTGCCAGCAGCAGCCTTTGCATGGGACAGCCGGCAGCAGCTCCTGCTAATGCAGTCCCAAATTAATATCATTAGGAGATCACTAAACTAGCTATAAAAGGAGAGGATAAGGTTGCCTTGTTTACTATCGCAGCCTCGCAGACAAATTTAGAGAGCACACACTCACCAAGAAAAAGAAGTACACTCCATACCTGCACACCTCCATAGGAATTAAGCACAAGAACATCTCTTGCCGTAGCAGAGCTGCAGCCAAGATCAGGTAAAGACCATTTTAGATTCAGTTTGTGCACTCAGTGGTGAACCTTCTTATCACCAATGATCTGAAGCATCAGTCGATAAGTACGTTAGTAGTTTGCAGGTTCAGATATGCATGCTCTGGCTTAGAAAATATAGACAGGAATACAAAGTGCAGTACCTGTTCCTAGAATCCTTGCTTCTAGCACAGTATAGGAAATCACTTTCAGAGCTGCAGATTCAGTTTATAAACACATGCCCATCTGCATGAAGAATTCCCATTAGGAAAAACGAAATCTGAACACTAACACACACACAACTAATATATATTCAGAGTTTTGCAGAGCCATGTGAAAGGTTTGTAAAAGGAATAGATTGCGTGTAATGGTGGGTTGTATTGCATTGAGCCTCTCGGCAGGTATATATGAGAGTACATGACTTGGGATGCAAGGCACCCCTGAGATACATATGGCAGTCCGTGATATATAATATCTAGCCTATCAAATATACTCTAACATCCCCCCGCAGTCACAGCGGGAGCACCGCAGACGGTGAGACTGGAGAAGAAGCCGAAGGTAGAAGTCAACGGACTGACATCCCCCCGCAGTTGTAGCGTTGTCGCAGTGTGAATGCTGCGACTGGAGAAAATCGGCGAGTAACTCATACGGATGATAGCCCTTTGTGCCGAGTATCGAGATAGCCAAAAGCTTGGGTGAGTAGCCGTGGCCGAGGAAGTCGTGCTTGAGGTAGCCGTGGTTGACGAAGCCGAAGTCGATGTAGCCGAAGTCGGGAAGCCGCA
The DNA here is from genome assembly GCA_012490785.1 of Eragrostis nindensis. Taxonomy (NCBI): domain Eukaryota; kingdom Viridiplantae; phylum Streptophyta; class Magnoliopsida; order Poales; family Poaceae; genus Eragrostis; species Eragrostis nindensis. The sequence goes on from JAAXCT010000249.1 coordinate 723,408, forward strand.
CATGAAGCCGCGGGCGCAGGGAGGCGCCAATGTGAGGTGCGCGAAGACGCGCCTGGAAGAAGACGGCGACGCGATCGAGGCACTGTAAGGAAGAAGGTTGATGCGGAAGTCGATGCTGTCGAGACCGCCATAGACGAAACGTGCATCGAGTTTGCCAGGCCCGAGAACGCGTCGGGGACGAAGGCACGCACCGATGTTGCCAATACCGGACTCACGAAGAGAGGGACCATCACGATCACATACACCAGTGCCGGAGGGGACCAGCAGAGAAGGCCTCCACGACGTCGTGGCACGTAGAGCGGCGAGGAGGAGAGTGCCGGCGCAGCCGCAGTTGTCGGAGTAGACGAAGTAGTCGAGGAAGAGACGACGACTCTGGCGACGTGGTCGTGGTGGACGAAGACCGAAGACGTAGCTAAACCGGCAGCGAGAGGTGGCAACGCGGGTAGCCTGAAGATGCGCGATGGCGGTGCTCGAAGTAGGCGTAGAAGAACTCGAACGGCGTGACGAAGATGACAATGAAGATGCAACGACGTGTGCCACAACAGACTGAGTCGCGCTTTGGAGGGCGCTTCTCAAGTCAGTGGCGACCACAGGCGGCGGCGCTGCGGCCCGAGGAGGCGACGTAGCGGCAACCCGAAGCTTGAAGGCGTAGTACGCGGCCTCGACGACGCCGCACGCATGGCCGGTTGATCAGACCGGCGTGCGCGCGGGATCACGACGATGCCGCACAGTTGAAGATGTGGTGGCGGCGATGTTGAGGTCGTCCCGACAGTGGCTGCGACGAAGAACCGGCTTGAAGACGTGCAGTCGAGGTAGCCGAATAGCGACGCATGAAGGTGTCCCGTGAGCGTCGGGCGTCCAGCTGTTGGAGTCGAAGTGCAGAACGGTGTAGTCGATGCCGATGTCGGAGAAGAGGAGCGCGAGCTTGACGGCGATAGGCGACGCAAAACCCGATCACAGATCGGAAAAAAAACAGCAGCAGCAGTTGGATCTCCGCGTTGAACACCGGTGTACCCATAGCTTTCTCTCAAACCGTATACTCTTGTCGGGTCAACCATCGGAGAGAGAGAAGCTTGGACCCGGCCGGTTGTCTTAGTTGCCCGTCAGGTGTATGGCCAGCGCGATGCACTCGAAGTAAGAAGGCATCGTGCTTGGCTGTGCAGATCACCGGGCGTATGTGCGGTGGCACGGGTTCTGATACCATGTAAAAGAAATAGATTGCGTATAATAGTGGGTTGTATTACATTGAGCCTCTCGACCGGTATATAAGAGAGTACATGACTTGGGATGTAAGACACCTTTGAGATACATATGGCAGTCCGTGATATACAATATCTAGCTTATCAAATATACACTAACAAGGTTAACTAAAATTTCAAGGCCACAATCTGTAACGTGAATTCTTCTGGCACAGCTGACGAGACCACCATATAATCATTTTGTAGAAATCCCCCTGCCCACATGAATTAATCCAAATGATAAAATACATGCATGTATGCACTTCAGAGGAGAGAAAAAGAGAGTGGGAAAAATAGAAATACTTACCTGTAAGTGGTGATGGCTGGCTGCCTTTGCCTGCCGTCCAGTGAGGAGAATCCATCGGCACCACCCTGATGTGTTCCAGATTGATGGTGAGGATGGGAATCGACAGGAAACCAGGAGCTCCAAGTTGGAAATTCCAAAACCTAGAACAGGGCAGAGAGATTCAGTAAATAATATAGAGAAATGGGAGAAGGAATGGAGGGGAATCGGGCACCTCTGATCTCCAGGGAGATGCATTAGCTTGACTTCTAGCAAGAATTCAAGTGTACCTGCAGCTCGACCTTGGAGTTCTAGAAGTAGAGAACAGATAGCAGAGTAAGCTCCTGATGGTGGTTGGTCGTGGAAGCTGAAAGAAAGGAGAAAGAAGATAAAATAAAACATCTACATAAATCTGGGTTAAATTATGAAATCCAACAAAAGTTACAAGTTTATAAATTAATCTGGAATACTAATATGGGCATTAAACTTGCGTAACACATCTGCACCTCATTAAGACACTTGAGACAAGCATATTTAGCATTTAGAGCATTTCATGTTTGATTGTTCTGTGATGCTTGAATTGATTTGGAGACACGGAATATTCAGGACCAGAGCTAATCGAGGGGATGGGACACGTGTCGGAGGATCTGAATATTACATTTGAGTCCGTCGACCTCTCAGGTAAATCGAGTTTCTTAACGCATATAAAGATCCACTCTCAGTTTGCAACGTTTGGAAATTACTATTACTGTTATATCACTTGCATGAAAATTTACTTTCTAAGTTGAACACGCGCATTTGGATAGAAGTAGAACAATGGTTGATGAAGCAACTATTGTGAGTCGGGTTATTATGGTGGGCGGAGGAGGCCCTGGTTGGAGATTGAGATGGTTGTTGGGCTCCTCTGCATAGGGATTTCATATAAGGTTAATAACAACTTTCATTGTTGGACACAGCGTTATATACCCCGTATCAATCACACACCTAGTATGGGCCAGGCTGAGCTTAGTATTGTGTCTGGATGTCTTGTATCTACAATGGGAGCGATGAATGAGCGGTGGGTAGCCAGATGCGTCCGACTACAAATGTAGAGATAAGGCAAAAGGGCATGTGAAAAGCTTTGTTTTCTTGACCAAGCCACACATCACAGGAAAATGTCTGGAGAGTACTAGCTACGCACGACACACTTGGTTAAGGCAGTCTGTGGATACAGTGATACACCTCTGCAGAGTTAAAAACATTGATATTCACTCCTTCCAGAATGTAAGTGTCGTCGCCCGATTTTTCGGGAGAACGGCAAATACTTGGATCGAGGGAGCAACGAACAACAAAGAACAATCAAGGGCACAGGGTTTAGACTGGTTCAGGCCTCCTGAAGGATAATAACCCTACGTCCAGTATGGGGCGTGTTGAATGTGACAGCGTTTCTGCTAGGGTTGCAAGTGGTTGTTGGCGTCGCTTAAACGCCAATTTTTCTGAACTAAATCCGGGAATAAAAGGGTAAGAATGCAAGGCCATAGGCATAGTTTGTTTATTTACTAATCAAATTCCACGAGTTGTGTATCCGCCATTGTTTTGCAGGGTTCAAGGCAATTTGGCGTGATTTTAATAAAGAAATGGTGAAACCCCAATATCATGAAGATTGGACACAAGTTATGAAGCCAATTCGGTCGGTCGAAGCTCGGGCGACGTACACATCCGTACGTCACCCGATCCAAATCAAGTCCAAATGGTCAAGTGGCTATGGAAATGTGCTACACAATGACAACACGACCATATGAAGAAGAGGTTCGAGGCAGAAGACCATCGAAGAACCGGGTGACGTGATCACCCATAGGTCACCTGGTACCAAATGAGGTTCTATGGCCGTGGAATTTACCCAACATACTCCACCAAGTCATCATGGCCATATGAACCGAAGAAGTGAAGCAATTGGACGCGGGAAGCACCGGGTGACGTGGGGGTCAACCCTCCAGCAGGGTCGCCCGACCCCCTACACGTCGACCGACGTGTCAACCACGTCGCCCGACCCAATCCACGTCGGGCGACGTCCAACTCAGCTCCCCATCAAGCCATCCAAGTTCCACCGCCTCAATCCAACGCTTCGGAGGACTTTTCGACCAAACCGACATATCCAACCGCCTCTGGGAAGGGATCCAAGCCGTAGAGGGGACAACCGACCCTGATCAAGGGTCGGGCGACGTCCCTGGGTCGGCCGACCTACTCTGACAGGTCGGGCGACCCCCCAAGGTCGGCCGACCCCCCCTCAACCGCCTCTTCCACTCTATAAAAGGGGTGCAAGGTGCCTGGAGGCAGGAGACACGAAGATCCACCAGAGAGAAGTCCAGTTCTTGTCTTGTTCGCCATTTAGAGTCTAGGTAGTAGTCTATTTGGAGTTAGAGTCGAGTCGGGCACTCGCCCCGATTCCGGAAGTTGTCTTCGGAATTGGTAAGCAAGAGTCCATTGTATCTTTCTTTCCGATTTCCGTTGTATCAACTACTTAGTGAAAATCAATATAAGTTGGTCCTTGTTTATATCTTGCAAGTTCTAGTTTATGCCTTGCTAGATTTAGAACAAAGTCCTTAAGTTATCTTTAGCGGGTAATTTCGTCTTGTGCTGAGCGTTCCTCGGTGGGAACTTCTCTTCGTCAATTAACACGAAGAGTCGTTCGACTATCTCGCTTTGCTTAAGCGCGCGCTAGGCGAGGTACTAGTTGTTAGCATAGGCGTGGTGCCTAGGTTAGCGCTAGCTGCGGAATACGGCGAAGCCCACGGGGGCCGTAGGCGGCAAGTGGTGACAGCCTTGTCCGTCCCTTGAAGTCGGCCACGTTCGGTTAGCCCAGTAGGTGTACCGTAAATCCCGACAGGACTAAGACTTTGCCTCAAGTGTAGAATCAGATCGTGGTGGTGATAGCTCCTCGTGAGATCGACATAGCTTTAGAATCAACTTAGGACTTGAACTTCATTTTTTGCCAACACTTAGGAATCGTTGTACTCGCTCGTTATACCAAATAGATTTACTTACCTACAACTTGGCGACTTGACATCTCTTTGATAGTGCGAATCACTCCTATCTTATTCTATCATTAAGTTTACCCCCGTCATTGGATTAGTAGTATTCTTGTAGCTAAGTCTTTATCAAGTAACGATATACTTTATCTGAGTTGCTTCCCTGAGGAAATTCGATACCCCGGAATACTCCGAGGTGAAATGCTGCAATGGTACACCGTGCGCTTGCGGTTTAACTTGAATTAAATTAATAGGGCATAGCGACCGTCAACAGTGGTCAAGGCTATCTTGGAAGGACGCTACTTTCCTGGTTTCGGTCTCGGCTTTTCTGGCCGCGATGATGAATCGTGGGCCAGTGATGATTGCCCCGAGATCAGAGAGGATCTGGAAGAAGATGTGGACCCGTCTCGCGAGGTCTGCATGGCTGGACGTGCCAATGATGAGGCGTCCAGCAACGTGCGAACCATTGGCTCCATCATGTCACGGCTTCGGCCACCAGCTCAATCTCCATCGGCGGTTACACCGCGCAATCTGAACCCGGCGTTCGACGCCGTTCGGTTGCAAACGACGCCGGATAACCTCAACCGGCTGGCTCCTGATGGATCTCCGATGGCGCCTTTGATCCAGCAGGCTGCCGAGCTAGCCGGACGCCTCCAGCCACAGCAGGACAATCAAGTCGCGACGGCACCGGTGCGGGCGGCTTCGAGCATTCATGATCGGCTCAGACCCTCGAACGCCCGGGGCCCTCAAGCTTCCTCGCATGGATCTTCGTCGCATAACCGACGAAATCAGGGGCGGCAGCTGGCACCTTCGGATGCCCGCCACCAACTGAATCAACGTCAAGCTGTACCAGTACATCAACGCCTGGGAGAACGAGTGCAGCTGAATCATCCGGCTCGGTCCCGATCTGTGGGGGCCCCGCAGAGGAACATACATGAGCATCCGCCGGCTTATCGGGCACTTGGATGATATCTCCGAACGGTGCAATGGCCGGACAAGTTCAAGCCCAACATCATTGAGAAGTACGATGGCACTACCGATCCTGGCGAGTTTCTGCAGATCTATTCCACCGTCATTGATGCGGCTGGTGGTGATGAAAGAATCAAGTGCAGCTACCTTCCCACGGCTTTGACAGGGGCGGCAAGGACTTGGCTGATGAACCTGCCTGCCTACTCGTTCGACTCGTGGGATGAACTTGAGAAGGTGTTTAAGGGGAACTTCTTGGGTTCCTACACCCGTCATGGTACGACGGACCAGCTGAGGAGCATCAAGCAGAAGCCTGATGAGACCCTCCGGGATTACACGAAGCGCTTCTGCTAGATGAGGAACACTATCCCGAACATCCTCGATATAGAGGTGATTTGGATCTACAAGGAAGGGTGCTTGGACGTGAAGACTGTGGAGACCATCGCTGAGATGGAGCCCAAGACACCTGCCGAACTCTTCGACATCGTCGAGAAGTGTGCTAAAGCTGCCGACGCCCGAGCTCGTTTCACTGACAGCAAGGGAAAAGGCCAGAAGAAGAAGTCCGATGACCGTGAAGTCATGGCGACTGATCGGAAAGCGCAAGGTGAAGGCTTGTTTCGCAAGAAGCGTGGCCGTGATCATGATCGTCCCGAAGGGGTGAACTGGTGGTGTCCGGTACACCGCTGTTCCACCCATGATTTCGAAGACTGCTACGAGTACAAGCGCCTGGAGCGGAGGCGGCTCGAGGAAGGCAAGATCCAAGCCCGTGAAGAGAACCGCAACCATGACCGGAACGATGCACCCCCTCGTCCTGAGAGGGCAGAACCGGAAGATGAAGCGGAAAGATACCCGGAGATTCACATGATCTTCGGGGGCAGTTCGGCGCTCACATCTAAAGCGCAGTACAAGAAGTTGTCACGAGAAGTGTTGAATGCTGAGCCCTATGTGAAGCGGCTTGAGTGGTCCAACGTTCCCGATCACCTTCGGAGTCGATGATCACCCGAAGAGTCTTCTGAGCTGGTCGGAACTACCGTTCGTGGCAAAGATTATCGTGCACCGCAACAAGATTGCGAAGACCCTGATCAACAATGGGAGTGGCCTGAATCTGTTGATGAAGAAGACGTACTTGGCGATGGGGCTGCCACTCTCACCAGTTAAGGACCCGTTCCATGGCATTGTTCCAGGTACCTTCTCCCGACCGCTGGGCAAGATCAATCTGGATGTCACGGTGGGGCACGGAGACAACAGGAGGACGGAGATCCTGACGTTCGAGGTTGCTGACTTCGAGTCAGCCTACAATTGCATCCTCGGCAGGCCTTTTCTGTTCAAGTTCATGGCAGCTGCTCACTTTGTGTACGGTATGTTGAAGATCCCAGGCCCCAAGGACGTGATCACTGTGCACGCTGACATGGAGCAGGCTATTCGGTGCGATCTCAACGCCCTGGCTCTGGTTGGCCACTTTGATTCTGAAGAACCGAAGACTGCTCCGCCTGCTAAAGTACAGAAGGGTGATCTTGTACAAGCTGCGCCGGTGGACAAAACTCCAGAAGATCCGAGGAACATGACTCTGACGCTTCCGACGCCGCCAACGAACCCTGAAAGTTCGAAGGCCGGTGAAGCCAGAGGTGACATGGGGAACAAGAACATCCAGCTCGACCCAGAGGATCCTGCCAAGAAGACCACCATCGGTGGTACCCTCGACCCCAAATAGGAAAACGCACTCGTCGCCTTCCTCCGGGAGAATGTCGACGTCTTTGCATGGAAGCCGTCTGACATGCCCGGGATCCCCAGGGAGGTGATCGAGCACAAGTTGGGGATTGATCTGGCTTTCAAACCGGTCAAACAGAAGCAGCAAAGGTATACTCCGGAGAAGCGCGACGTCATACATGAGGAGGTGACTAGGCTTCTTCAAGCCGGGTTCATTAGAACGGTCGACTATCCTGATTGGCTAGCAAATCCTGTATTAGTTCCGAAACCTGATGGTTCGTGGCGCATGTGCGTCGATTACACTAGCATGAATAAGGCTTGTCCCAAGGATGAATATCCTCTTCCTAGAATAGATCAAATTGTAGACTCCACTTCGACTAGTGAATTATTGAGTTTTTTGGATGCTTACTCTGGGTATCACCAAATTAGTCTAAGTGTAGATAGGGATGAAAACGGGACGGGAAAATCCCGTCCTGTCCGGTTCCCGTTCCCGCATTTCTCCTTATCATTTTCGGATTTCCGGGATAAAAACGGTAACGGACGGGAACGGGAAAATAGTAAACGAAAACGGGAGCGAAAACGGTTAAGTGTTTTTCCGTCCGTTTTTCTGGGATCCCGTTTTGGGCCGGGATAATCCCGTTTTTCTCCTGTTTTCAACCCAACCCGGTTACAGCCCAGTAGTCAGCCCATGATGCATCCCCAGCCCAACTCAATCTCACACATCCAAAACCCTAGCAGAACTCAGTCACTCCATTCCCTCCTTCCCAGGACTCGTGCACGCCGCCGCCGCCGCGGCGCGACGCGCCGCGCCCGGGTTTTCACGGCTGCTCCTCGCCGTCCTCGGCTCCTCGTGCACATCTTCGCCGCGCCCAGCTCGTCGTGCCCGCGCCCCGGTCTGTCGCCGCTGCCGTGCCCAGCTCGCTCGCCGCGATGTCGCCCACCAGACAGTCCCTGGTGCGCATCATGTTCGGGGACAACATGCCTCCACTTCTCCCTTTCTCCAGCAGCAGATCTCAAGCATCTTCTAAAGGTAATCCCAAATCTTGCTTGCTTGGTGCAATAGTGTTCCATTAGTTGGTTAGTTTGGATCGCATTGCGTGGTGGTGGTCTGTTAATACAGAGATGCATGTATTTTTTCTTCCCAGTGCTATTCGATATGCTAGACTCTGCTTACGTTTTCCCCAAATGCTACTGCTAGACTTGAAACCTTGCTGCAGACCTGCAATTTTGTTACTGCATATGAAGTTACTGAGAACATGTTTTTTTTTCTCGTTAGGTTCCAAGAACAAAAGGAAAACAGGAAGTCCAGCAGGTGTGTCAGCATCCTCATCAACACCTACAGCTGACGAGGAGATTGCGAATGTTCCACTGTCAAAAACTATTGTGGTTTTCATTCAGGTGCCGAGACACATTATGTTGTTGGTAATAACTTACATGTGTGCCTGGTGGTGGCTGGTTCTAGATGTGAAAACTGCTAGTGTCCTAGACTCTAGTGTTGGCTGATTTTTGTTGTTGGTGCCTGTTACTTGTTGCGAGAATGTGTCGGCATTCCCGCTTAAACTCCCAGTTCCCGACCGTTACCGGCATGTTTCCGTTCGTTTTTGTTCGTTTCCGTATTACCGGCATTCCCGTGATCGTTTTCGTTCCCGGTAATCCCGTTTTCGTTCCCGTCCGGTGGAAGAAATACGGAAACGGAAACGGTTGGGGTGTTTTCCCGCCCGTTCCCGTCCGTTTTCATCCCTAAGTGTAGATGATCAAGAGAAGACGGCGTTCATCACGCCCTTTGGCATTTTCTGTTATGTCACGATGCCCTTCGGATTGAAGAATGCGGGTTGCACTTATCAAAAGTGTGTGAACCTAGTCTTCGAAGAGCAGATTGGCAAGAATATAGAAGCTTACATTGATGATATTGTCGTGAAGACAAAGAAGAAAGAAGATCTCCTGAAAGATTTGAAGCAAACCTTTGATAATCTGAGAAAGTACAAGATGAAGCTGAATCCGGGGAAGTGTGTCTTCGGGGTCACTTCGGGCAAGCTCTTGGGGTACATGATTTCTGAAAGAGGGATTGATGCAAATCCAAAGAAGGTGACGGCCATTGAAAAGTTGAAGCCTCCAAGAACCCAAAAAGAGGTCCAGAAGTTGGCTGGCATGATGGCAGCCCTGAACCAGTTTATTTCAAGATCGGGTGAAAAAGGTATGCCCTTTTATAAATTACTGCGCAAAAATGATGGCTTCCAGTGGGATGATCAGGCAGAGAAGGCGTTTCATGAACTGAAAGCTTATCTTAAGAAGATGCCAACCCTAGTTCCCCCTCAACCCAATGAAGAATTGCTGTTATATGTTGCGGCTACTGATGCTGTGGTCAGTGCAGCCCTGACTGTTGACAGGGAGCATGAAGGAGGATCTAGGCAACATGCTGTATATTTTGTGAGTGAGATTCTCAAAGAAGCCCCAACGAAGTATCCAATGGCGCAGAAGTTGTTATATGCAATCTTGATGACGTCCAGAAAATTGAAGCACTATTTCCTAGCTCATCCTATCAAGGTGGTTTCTGATCGACCTCTGCAGGCTGTTTTGCATAGCAAGGATGCCGTAGGAAGAGTGGCTCAATGGGCAGTTGAACTGGGGCAATATCATATTGAATTCGTGCCCCGAAGGGCTGTGAAGGGTCAAGCTTTGGCAGATTTCATTGCTGAGTGGACGGATGATGGAGATGAAAGTCAACCTGATCCTGATCATTGGGTTATGTATTTCGACGGGTCCTTCACCCTGAAGGGAGCTGGATCTGGAGTGGTGTTTGTGTCACCCGAAGGGAAAGTGATCAAGTACGCTGTGCAGTTGCTGTTTCAAGCTACAAACAATGTTGCAGAGTATGAGGGCCTTGTTCAAGGTCTCCGCATTGCTAAGTCTCTCGGTATCGGTCGACTGCTTGTGAAAGGGGATTCGCAGTTAGTCGCAAGGCAGGTACAGAAAGAATACCAATGCTCCGACCCGAAGATGGCTGACTATTTAGAGGAAGTTCGAAAGCTTGAAAAGGGGTTCGATGGTTTCGAAGTGCGGTATATTCCGCGCCTGGATAATCGTGATGCTGATCATTTGGCGTGGATTGAATCATCCTGATCACCTGTCCCAGACGATGTGTTTTTAGAGAAGATTTCGAAGCCTTCGACGGCTAAAGTGTCTAAAGAGGTGGACTTGATGGTGATAGACTCAGGGGAAGGCCACGCAGAAGACTGGAGAGCTCCAATTATTCAGTTCTTGGAGAACAATCCGATCCCAGATGATGATGCTGCAACAGAACGAATCGCTCGCAAGTCTAAGCAATATCTGTTGATTGATGGAGTGTTATTTCGAAGAGGTCGTAATGGCATTTTGCTGAAGTGTGTGTCTTCGGAGGATGGGATCCGGTTGCTAAGGGACATACACGGTGGCATATGCGGAGCTCACACTGCATATCGGTCTTTGGTTGGAAGGCATTCCGGCATGGGTTTTACTGGAACACAGCCAAGCAAGACGCCATGGAATTGGTGAAGACATGTGCTAACTGCCAGTTTTTCAGCAGGCAGAGTACTCGGCATGCGCAGGAGTACACACAATACCGCTTTCTTGGCCTTTTGCTATCTGGGGCATTGATATTCTGGGTCCTTTTCCGAAGGCCAAGGGAGGTTACAAGTTCTTATATGTGGCTATTGACACTTTCACGAAGTGGATTGAAGCTGAAGCTGTGGGACGCATAACTCAGGAGATGTCAGTCAAGTTTCTGAGAAGCATCGTCACAAGATTTGGGGTTCCGAAGAAGTTGATATCTGACAATGGAAGGCAATTTGTTGGATCTAAGTTTGAAAGGTTCTGTGCTGATCATGGGATTATACATCCAACGTCTTCGGTGGCGCATGGACAAACCAATGGAGCGGTGAAAGAGCTAATGGTGTTATCATGCAAGGCATGAGGGCGCGAGTCTTTGATAAGCTTGCTGCCAAGGGAAAGAATTGGATCTAAGAGCTACCAACTGTGTTGTGGTCTGCAAGGACGTCAACTAGCAGAGCGACCAGAGAAACACCGTTTTATTTGGTGTACGGAGCTGATGCTGTGTTACCACCAGAAATACACTTGGGGGCTCATCGGATCACTAATTTTTATGAAGATGCTCAGGAAGATGCGCGTGAAGTTGATCTGCTGTTACTAGAAGAGGAAAGAGATACAGCCTTACGCCATGTTCAGAAGTACCAAGAAGTATTGAGGAAGCAATATAGCCGCAAGGTGTTCGGTAGAAGGCTTGAAGTGGGAGATCTGGTGATCAAGAAAGACATTAACACTAAAGATAAGCATAAGCTGTCGTCTCCTTGGGAAGGGCCTTTCATTGTGGTAGAAGATGTAGGCCTGGGGGCTTATGTGTTAGCTGAAGTTAATGGTGGTTTGTTGCCTGGAACTTGGAACACCGACCAGTTGCGGAAGTTCTATGTGTAATCTGTTCAAAGAAGTTTTCAATAAAGTTATGAGTTCGTCAAGATATCCTTTCTTTGCGTGAATGGAAAGGCTGACTTTCAGTCGGTCTACAAAGTTTGGCCGATGTCCTGGCCTTTCGTCTGGCTTACAGGGCTCGGTACGAACAGCCTTTTCAGGCACTAATCGGTTGTAAGACTTAGCCACTATGGTGGTTTGATAAGTTACACGGCCACTGCTTGATGTCCTGGGAGGAGACCCTTAGCCCGGTCATGGTTGTCTACCTGATTATGGGGTTTATAAGTGGCTTTGCCTAGGCCGGTTGCACGTTCAACCAATTCTTCACGACTTATGCTACAGATACTACATGAAATAGTTATCTGTAGTTGATAAGTGTCGTGTTATCTCTTTTTGTGTAAAGAGATTGTGTATAAATGATGAAATCCATATGCCTTGTTGATCGACTACTTTCCTGCACATAATTGTCATTATGTACATAAAAGCAGGGGGCTAGTCATACAGGCATATATGTGTGTTCGAGATATAACAAATGAAAGCAAAGTTTTTCCATCCATATGGCGAGAGAAACAAGTGTTATTACAAATTTATTCCTGGTTTTCACCAGTCTGTTCCTCAACAGGAGATGATACAGATGCAGTAAGATTTAAAGCAGTGATGAAGTCTTCGGCATCTGAAGTCACCTCATCCATCAGTGCATCCCGATCAGTTGGAGAACATGTGAAGCCTGTCTTCAAGATGGAGAGATCCAAGGTGGGGAAGTGATGTTTAAACAGAGCAATGGTATAGGCACTGCCAGCAACACTTCGGGCTGAAATGTCTTCAGTCAGTTCTTCATTGGTTGCTGCCAGCTTCTTGTTTTCCTTTTGCATTGCGCCTGTTTTCTTCTCAAGGCTCTGAATGACTTGACCCTTGAGGAGGATCTCCTTCTCCAGAAGTGGAACTTTTTCGTTCAGTCCTGAATACATGATTCTAGTGAGATATGATAAAGACATGAAGAAGAAATGAGCAAATGTAAGAAATGTTTACCTGTCAGAGATGTTTGAAGAGCAGCATTGGAGGCTTCCAGGGTCTTCAAAGTAGCAGCATGGTTCTCCTTCAGCTCATCAATGGTCTTGTTGGCTGCTAGCAGATCTGCTTCTAACTGAGCAATCTTCTTATCCCTCTCAGACAAAGCTTGAGTGCAGTCAGCATGTGATAGCTTGTTTTGCAGTTCAGCGTTTTTGCCCTGCAAGTCTTTGATCTGAGACTGGAAGGATTGACAAGTCTTGAGATGCCTGGCTTCGGCAGATTGCAGCTCTTGATATACTTTTTCAAATATTGCTGATCGGGGAGGTGATGATGGAGCAGCCACAAAAGTAGTTGGTTGAACCACTAAAGCAGTTTGTGTGGCAGCAGAGGTTAGAAGGGGGCGCTTCTTGTCGCCGGAATCAGATTTTTTGCCCTGAGACATACAAGCTTGAGATATACGCGAGAAGCCAGCAAATTGTGTCCCGAAGGCAATTTCAGTAGATACCTGATCTCCAGGTCGAGGTGCATCACGAAGGGCTTGGATTTCAGGCACATCAGGAAGAGAAATTGGCAGTGGATTGGGTGCAGGAATTGATGATGCAGCTCTATATTTCCTCTTTCTGGTGGCCTTAGAAGCAGCCCTTGTCTGGGGCTTGGAGGATTCTGGTTCTGAACTAACCAGTGGAGGCTTCTCGCCCAGAAGAGTCGATTTGAGGTCAGCAACCTTTTTGTCCAAGGTTTCCTTATCAACATCGACATCCTGCTTCGAAGGGATTGGTGTATCACAAATTAGATGTTAAGAGTATAAAAATGGTGTGTAAGAAGAGTGCCAGATTGTTACCTGGATGTCAAGATCAGGACGAACTTGATCAGCAGCAATGTGTGCAGTGTTTTCTTGTTCTTTCTCATCATCGCTGCTGTTGAGTACCACGGCGTCTTTGGGAAGACTATCTTTAGGGTCGGTGCCGAAGGGGTCCTGAGATGAAGGAAAAGATACAAATGAAGTTTTGTTGTTATGAAGAAGGTAAAGTGTGTGTGTGATTACCTCAGGTGGAGGGTTTGCAGCGCTGAACGGAGCTGGGACAGTATCTGGCCGGGGCTGCAGTTCTGCGTCTAGAATGTCCCGAACACGCTTGATCACCATATCCTCTGTCAGCACCTCTGCAAGTAACAGATTCAAGATGAAATGATTACAAGAAACCTAAGAAGTCACTATGAGAAGAATTGAGAAGATTGGTCATACCGCCCTCAGGTAGCCACTTGGGTTCTGTGGGCTCGGTGTACATCATGGCCAGTGGGTCTCGATGTTGCAGAGGAAAGATGCGGCGGCGAACAAAATCTTCAACAATGTGTTCACCCCGAAGGCCTTGTTCCACCAGTTCGGTAACCTTGGCTATCATGTTCTGGAGCCGAGGTACTAAAGTGGGAACCTTTCTGATCCAGTCAGCATGATTGGGCATCAGCCCGGTACCCTTGATAGAGTACTTGTTATGCATTTCCATGATGGAGTACTTCCATTTGAAGCCACTCCAGGAAGATTTGTAGGAGAAGGGAAGATATGTGCATTTCTGTCTAACCACGAATCCGACAGAAAAGACCATCTGCTGATTGGCGTAGTAGCGGGGCTCATGATAAACCCGCCACAGATCTAAAGGAGCAGTTCCTAGCCAGCATTCGCAGAGTATGGCAAAGAGGCTAAGAAGAGTGATTGCTTGGGGCTTCAAGTGAGCTAGTTCTATGTGGTAAAATCTACAAATGCGCTCAAGGAATTTGGAAGGGGGAAGATTGAACCCGCACCTCAGATGAGCCTCAAACACTAGGATCTCTGTTGTGTTGGACCCATCTAGATCCAGCTTGTCGTTGGGCCTGGCGGGGAAGAATGCAGAGATCAATCCGTCCTTCAGCATTGTGTCCAGGTCTTTCTGCTTCAGGAGCCCTGCTTTCCAATACTTGGAGGAGTCAGGGATTTTCCCTTTCTTGGTCATGATTTGGGCTAGGGTTGGAGAGTCGGCGTCGCTGTTGGATTCAGGTTGATCTGTGTTGAGTGGAGCTGTATTGGTTCGCTCGGAGGATGCGGTGGCCATTGAGATTGTGGAGTTTTGAAAGGTCGCGAGAAATGGCAGATGATGGATTGAAATGAGATAAGGAAGAAAACTGTAGCGATTGGGTCTTTAAGGCTATTGCGACGGTTCAGTTCCCGAGAAAGAGGGATATTCTCTCCACTAAATGCTAATATTCCGATTTTGTGGGGATTTATTCCTGGAGTTACGGTGATGGTTGTTCCGATAAAAATGGAAGATATTGTTGGAAAAGGAAGTGTCGGATTATGGGGAATTTGTTGCTGTTGAATGAGGCATTTCCGAAGTGTCATTCTTATGTTGGAGCGTTCTCCGAAGGGTTGTTCGGGAAGTTCTCTGAAGTGTTGTTCGGGAAGTTCTCCGAAGTGTTCTTGTGAGAGTTAACCGAAGAGGTTGTTTTGATGGTTTTCCGAAGAGTTGTTCCTTGGCAATCGTCTCGAAGGATTATGTTAGTCTACGTGTTCTCCGAAGTCTCTTCCAAAGCAATACAAGACAATGTGTGAAGGTCACTGATGTTGGATTGAAGGCAGCTTCCCGTTCATTCGTTCATTCATTTGAAGATCCTATTACAAGATCTAGATACAGCTGAAGTACGGGGAAAGTGATACTACTTGACAGAAGAATAAAAAACAAAGAAAAAAGGCCCTAATCTACATGGAGAGCTTCTCCTGAGAGCGACCCGGGGGCTGCTCGAGCTCTACTCCTGCCGCTCGTCTGCATCTTTAGGGGATGCTTCTTCAGCAGCTTCGGGAGAGCTCCTCGTGTTCCCCACCATTGCGTTGGTGATGAGGGAACGGCGAGTGGAGGCGAGAGCACTCTCTGCGTTAGACTCAAGGACCTGGTTTCTTTCCAGGCTTGGATGCGGGACTAAACTACCACCTGGTAGATTTGTTGTTGACGGTCTCCCTGCAGCAGATTGGTCTGCAAGGGGATCGTCTGGTAGGGCCTCCTCGCTTGGGGGCTCGTCATCGTCGGAGTCGTCGACGCAGATGATGTTGGCATCGGCGGGGATCCCACGCGGCCCCTTGTTCAGGGCCACGTGAAGAAGCGAGCATACTCCTCGTCGCCAGCAATATCCTCCTCAAGATTGATGGCCAATGACGGATCTGGAGGAGGGCTGGGAGGAGGAAGTCCATAATCCTCTATTGCAGTGGGAGGGTTTGGTGGATTGGATAGCTCGGTGTGCCTTGGAGATTTTGTGGCTGGTTCTTCATCAGGAAACATGGAGGAAGAAGATCCGGATTCACCGGTGAATTGGGTGTTGAACCACCTGGATAATCTACGGTTTGCGCATCTCTTTTTGCCCATGGTGGATGGTGGAAGTGAGTCCGGGAGTTTTGGTAAGACCTGTATTTATAGGCGCGGAAGTGGCTTTTTGGTTGCTGGAAAGGTTAAGGAGTTGGAGTATTCTAAGCGTTTTCGTGTGAAAACGTGTGGCGACGTAACGTTGTTGCAGAGATTCCGGCAGTCCAACCAGGTCAACAGTGGTAAAATATGACTGGTCAAGTCGCGGTCCTGTTTGGTACAGTGCTTACTGATAAGGATGAAGTTAAGTCAAAGGCTGCGAAGCGTTGTATGGAAAGATTCTTTCTGGTGAAGTGTTCGGAGTGAAGAGCTGTTAAAGGCTTCCGAAGGTATTGCTGCTGAAGGTTTTCGAAGATGTTATTGATGAAAGTTGAAGATTGAGACTTTAGAATATCTGGATTTGGGTTGATTATCGAACATATCCCCTGTCCTATGTTCACCAAACGCTTTTTGAGAGGCGTTGATTGGGTGAATAGGCCAAGTGACATGTTCGGGGGCTTATGTCGTAACCCTAAAATTCCTGATATTCCGAAGGCTAATTATGGAAGTTTCCGAAGACTTGTCTTGCACGTCAAGGATTAGGAGATATGTTCCGATCTCTTTACATATATAGAAAGTTGAATTGTAATCACGCTAGGACTCTATAGGCGGTTGCTTGGCCTATAAATATTCTTGTACACCCCCGATGAGGAGGTAATCGACACTTTCTGCAACTCTAGGTTGTCAGCATAATCAAGATCCACACTGGACGTAAGGTTATTATCCTTCGGGAGGCTCGAACCAGTATAAACCTTTGCGTGTTCTTAGATTGATCTCTACTTCGCACGTTGCTCCCACGATCCAAATATCTGCCGAACGCCCTGTTCAGACGGGCTACGACAGATTGCATTATGTTTACCTTCCTAGTTATCCTTGTTAATATTTAGTTACTAGTTAGTTGGTCGTTAGCACTGCTAGGGAACAAAAATTATGTCTGATTGATGAAATAATTATGAATCTGCAACACTGCAATGTGCACTTTCAATGTTCATGCAACAACTGAATTCAGTTTGATGCTCTTAACCAACAAGCAGACTGTGAAATGCAACTAGGAAACTCATGCTTTTCTTCTTCTTCTTTTTTTTTTGACCATGCAGCTAGGAAACCCTGTCACTCTCTTGGGCAAGACGAGCTTTTTCTTCTACCTCCGCAGCTACTGGACACAGTCCCGCATCCTCCACTAGATTGTTCTCCGCTGATCCCTTCCCCTGCTATTGCGTTGCATGGCCCTCCTGTAGCGATACGGAAGTGCATCCACTGGCGCCGTCCGCTCCAGCTCCCGCCTGCATTGTGCTTGCCAGACTGACGGACGAGGAACCCAAATGAAATCTGACTCCGATTTGGACTGCATGTGTTAGATTGAACGGTCGCCATGGACCTAAGTGGCGGTCGCATTTCGAATAGCGTCCTCCCACATCGTCGCTGCAATTTCGCCGCCTCCACACGGCGTGGCTTGCCGAGGCACGGCTATCTTCTCGGAGCCGCTCTCTCCTCCATGCTTCCTTTAGAAGGCCTCCAATTACAACACAACTCGATTGATCCGACTGTCACCAGGGGTAGGAAGAAAGGGGAATAGAGATCTGCAGCTGCGGACGTCAGACACGATCAACAGAGAGAAGAGGGATAGTGTCTGTCAGGCATGGCTTTGCACGAGGTGTGCGAGGCACAAACACACACATGCACACACACACACACACACACACACACACATTGTAAAACGCATAAAAAAGGCTGCAAAATGATCAATGATCTCAATAGTGTTGAAGTAAAATTCGCACCTGGATACGATCCAAGTAATTATTTTGATCAAGCTTTATAGTTGTTGATCTTCATCAAAATATGCTGAGCTGACCTTCTTCATTGCTCCGATTGTGCTCCAGCGGGTCCTCCAAGTCTTCAAATGATTTGTAGCATGGAAACCAGTATAGACAACCCCATATTCCTCATTGATTGTAGTGGCCAGATTCCTCTCATTGATTGTAGTTGCTGTTTTTGAACCCTTTGTCAACTTGAATGCCATCTGCCACAAGACGAGGAAAGAAGCGCAAAACAAATGCCAACATATCTGATGTCCACACATCATCTTGAGCCCTTGGATCTACTTCGTGTACTTCATCTATTTTCCTGTTTGATTTTTTTTTTGTGAACAAAGTGTAGAAAGTTAGATGGCGAGAGGAATTGCGCAAGCGCCGCACATGGCACGCAGGGCAGGGGCGCGCGACTTTATAGATGACCGGCAATGCACCGGTATGGTAGGATTACAACAGATAGGCTCGCGAAAGGAAACAAACCTATTCTTAGTATACAATGATACATATCTACAATTTCTATTTCTAACACCCGCCCGCAGTCTCAGCGGGAGGGCCTCGAACGCAGAGACTGGTTCGGAACTCCTGAAATAGCAGTGTCGTCAAACCTTTTGTCATCACATCGGCGAATTGACTCGAAGAGGGAACATGTAAGACGCGCACTTGTCCAATGGCCACCTTCTCACGGACAAAGTGAATATCAATCTCAATGTGCTTCGTTCGTCGATGTTGAATGGGGTTGGAAGACATATAGATGGCGCTGACGTTGTCACAATAGACAACTGATGCAGAGGAGATGGGAACATGGAGCTCCTGAAGTAGCTGTCGTAGCCAACAGCACTCGGCAACAGCATGAGCTACCGCTCGGTATTCCGCTTCAGCGCTAGAACGGGAAACAGTGGTCTGGCGTTTGGAGGACCAGGAAACCAAGTTGTCACCAAGGTAAATGCAATAGCCTGAAGTGGAGCGCCGAGAGTCAGGGCAGCCTGCCCAATCCGCGTCGGAGTAGGCCGTCAGAGTGGTAGGAGAGGACGAACCAATGTGTAAACCAAGATGCATGGTGCCCTTCACGTACCGTAGAATCCGTTTGATGAGAGCAAGATGGGGTTCACGGGGATTGTGCATAAACAAGCAGACCTGCTGAACTGCGAATGCAATATCCGGTCGTGTGTGGGTGAGATACATCAGTGCACCTGCAAGACTCCTGTAGGAGGAGGGGTCGGCAATTGGAGCACCTTCAAGGGCGGACAGCTTGGTCCGAGCTTCAATGGGAGTAGCAACTGCATGACAATCAGTCATGCCAGCCCGTTGTAAGAGATCAGCCGCATACTGTTGCTGAGAGAGAAACAACCCATTGGAGGTACGAGAGACAGAGATACCGAGGAAGTAGTGAAGATGTCCCAAATCCGTCATAGCAAACTCAGAGTGCAGGCGAGAGGTAATCTGCTGGAGGAGATGATCCGATGAGGCTGTGAGGATAATGTCATCAACGTACAGTAGAAGAAATGCCATGTGTGAGCCATCCCGTAGGACAAACAGTGATGTGTCACAAACTGAAGCAACAAAGCCCATGGTGTGAATATAGGACGCAAATCGCTGGTACCAAGCGCGAGGAGCCTGCTTTAATCCATACAGTGATTTCTGTAGAAGACACACATGTGTAGGACGAGCTGGATCAACGAATCCTGGGGGCTGCTGACAGTAGACAGTTTCATCCAAATGACCGTGAAGAAAGGCATTCTTGACGTCCAGTTGATGAATGGGCCAAGCACGAGATGTGGCGATGCTAAGAACAACACGGATGGTGGACGGTTTAACCACTGGACTGAAAGTCTCCTCATAATCGACTCCCGGTTGTTGAGAGAATCCGCGAACCACCCAACGGGCTTTATGGCGAGCGAGAGAACCATCTGAATGAAATTTGTGTTTGAAGAGCCACTTGCCTGTCACAATGTTAGCACCAGGTGGCCGAGGCACCAAAGACCAAGTATGGTTGTCCATGAGGGCCTTGTATTCATCGGTCATTGCAGCGCGCCAGTTGGCGTCAGCGAGAGCGCTTCGGTAGTCACGAGGTACCGGAGAGACGGAGTGCATGGCTGAAAGATTCAGCCTGTCCACTGGCTTGACAATGCCGGAATCAGCACGCGTGGTCATGGTATGAGGACCCGGCGCCGGGCGAGCAGTAGGTGCACTCGTTGCCGGATCGGCAGCAGGAGCGGCTCGGCGAGAAGCGCGCGCAGCTGCTGTGGGCCGAGCAGCGGCACGGGCAGGGCCACGGCCTTCGGCAGGCGCGGGAGGAGGTGGAGCCGGGGATGGGCCGGCTGGAGGCGACGGGGCCTCTACGACAGCCGATCCAGTAGGAGGCCCAGCCGGAGACGGAGGTGTCTCTGCGACGGCTGGAGCTGTAGGCGCACCAAGGAAGGGCAGAACGTCCTCATCGTGCAGCTCAGTGATGCGCACATTAGTAGGGCGAGCCGGCGCACCTGAGGGAGCAGGTCTCGACGGAAACACATCAAGGAAGTCCATGGATGTGTTTCCGGAGTCGTGCCGAGAAGCGAACGGGAACTTCTGCTCATCAAATATAACATGTCTCGAAATAATGATGCGGTTAGTAGCCAAATCAAGACAGCGGTAACCTTTGTGAGAAGAGGGGTATCCTATGAAGACACAAGCCGTGGAACGAGGTGCAAGTTTGTGTGGCGTGGTGGCTGTCATATTGGGATAGCAAAGGCAACCGAAAACCCGAAGATGACAGTATGAGGGAGGAGAGTTGAAGAGCTTCTCATGAGGCGTGAGGTTCTTGATGGCTGTGGATGGCCGGAGGTTCAGGAGGTAGGTTGCGGCGTTTAAGGCCTCAACCCAATAGGAGGGGGGCATGTGTGCATGAATGAGCAGAGTACGGACGCTATTGTTGATGGTGCGGAGTGATCTCTCAGCTTTGCCATTTTGTTGGGAGGTATAGGGGCAGGAGAAGCGCATCATGGTGCCGTGGCGAAGGAAGAATTCTGCCGTGGCATTGTTGACAAACTCAGTGCCATTGTCTGCCTGAATGTGCTTGATCGGAAGGCCAAACTGGGTGTGGACGTAGGCGTGGAAGTGAATAAGGGTCTCATGAACATCAGATTTACGTTTAAGTGGGAAGGTCCAACAAAAATGCGTAAAGTCATCGAGAATGATCAAGTAGTATTGAAAACCCGAGACACTTAATATGGGTGACGTCCAAACATCACAGTGAACAAGCTCAAAAGCAACTGACGACGAAGTTTGTGATCTAGAGAAAGGAAGACGCACATGTTTTCCTAATTGACAAGCATGATAAAGACCATGGTCTAGCTTATTACATGCAATAAGTGAAGACTTCTGGAGGCTAGTAATAGCTGCGACGCCGGGATGGCCGAGGCGTTGGTGCCAGGTGGAGGTGGGCGCGGCAATGGAGAGGAACACGGAGGCCGGGGATGACTTGGATGGAGGCACAAACGTGTAGAGGTCGCCATTACTATTGCACCGAATGATCTCGCGCCGCGTCCGAAGATCCTTAACAGAAAAACCACGAGGGTCAAATTCAATGGAGCATGAATTATCTCGAGTAAACTGTCTAACGGATATGAGGTTTTTGAGTAAGGCAGGCACAAGAAGAACATTGTTCAAGACAAAGTTAGATGAAGGAGTGTGTATGAAAGCACGACCACGAGTGATAGGTACTGTGGCGCCGTTGCCGACGATGACATGTGAGGTGGGAGGTAGGGTTTGAGGGGAGTCGAGGATACCTTCACTCGATGTCATGTGTGCCGTAGCCCCGGAGTCGACGACCCACTGTCCAGGAGACTGGGTGGACAGCGCGTTCATGGCGGCAATGAGGCCGGCCTGATCCCACATCGGCTGTGTCGGCGAGGGGCCTGACATGGAGGAGGGCGCCAGGGTGGTGTAGTATGCCTGCTGAGTCGCAGCCGGACGCGGGCCGAGGACGCCCGCGGAGGTGGTTGGGCGCCACTGCATGCCCGGCGGCAGCATGCCGGGGTTGAAGCAGACCCATGGTCCTTGCGGCTGAGGACCCGAGGCCCTAGGGTTGGGGTAGCGGGATTGAGGGAACCGACCTCGGCCCTTGTTCTTCCCGCCGGAGTGCTGCTGCCTGTTGGAGGAGGATGCGACGCACGCGGTGCCCTGGCACCCGCCCGTGGTCGCAGCAGCCAAAGGGGCCGGAGAGCCCGCCACGAGGGCAGTCCCGGCGGCGGTGGAGGAGTTGGTGGGGCCGCGCATCTCGGCCACGAGGAGCGCGGTTCGCGCGGTCGCGAAGTCGGGGAAGGTGTCCTTCCCGGCGATGATGTCGGCCTGATGAGCGAGGCGAGGGGCCAGGCCCCGGAGCAGGTTGAGGACGAGCTGGGGGCCGGGGACGGGGTAGCCGACGTCGCGGAGGGCATCGGCAAGCTGCTTCATGCGGTGAGCATACGCCGTGACGGTCATGTCGCCCTGGACGAGCGCATGGAACTGCGCGCTGAGGTGGATGGCCCGCGTCTCCTTGCTGTTGCGGAAGTTGCTCTCGATGGCGACCCAGAGGTCGCGGGCTCTTTGATCGGGCTCCATGCAGTCGTCGAGAACATCGGCGGCCACGGTGCAGTGGATCCATGACTTGACGGAGTAGTCAGATTGGGTCCAGATCGGATCGGTGGGGCGAGCGGGAACGGTGCCGTCGATATGATGGAGGACACCGAACTTGCCGCACAACGTCATGAAGAACTCACACCACTTGGTGTAGTTAGCGGAGGTGTAGTCCAGGGTGATGGGGACGTGGGAGGTGGGGTTGATGACGTTGAAGGAGACGGAGGAGGAGGAAACAGCAGTGGAGACCTGCATCGAGGTGTTGGGCTCGGTCGACATGGCGTCGAGGCGAGGGGTGGTGCTGGCGGCGGCAGGGAGGAGCAGCCGCGGGTGGGCTAGGGTTCCTAGGATGGTAAGCCTGATACCATGTAGAAAGTTAGATGGCGAGAGGAATTGCGCAAGCGCCGCACATGGCACGCAGGGCAGGGGCGCGCGACTTTATAGATGACCGGCAATGCACCGGTATGGTAGGATTACAACAGATAGGCTCGCGAAAGGAAACAAACCTATTCTTAGTATACAATGATACATATCTACAATTTCTATCTCTAACACAAAGTATATTAGTCTCGATTACAAAACATAAAAGTATAGGTCATAATACAAGTTCCTCAGGTCTGAATATAGAAGTTAACCACACACTACATATTGTGCTTAAACTACAAATCACACACACACACACACACACACACGCACACACATTGTAAAAGTCCTCACTAGAAAACTCTGTTGCTCTCTTTTTCTTCTTCGGCCCGAAGAAGCAGACCTTTGTATGCATCTGTCCAGGCACCAGCGAAGGTTTCCATTAATTGCTTCGTGAAATTTGTACATACATGCATGCAGACCAGCTTCAGCAAGTGGAACACCGTCATGCAGCACCTGTGCAGATAAAGAGATGCCGCACTGACTGGAAATGTGCACCAACTTTTTGTTTCGTTCCTCTACCACCTTGCCTTTCGACATCTCATCCCTCTCCATCCATCTGAGTCAGCCAACATAGCATGCTTCCACTCTGACCTTTGCCTCTCCTAGATGTGCAGAACAATGGAGGCAAAAGTCTGCATGATGCCTACTACTTCCATTGGGATATCCTTGCCATGCTGGTTGCCCAGTTATTGCAAATGGTGAAAAAGAAGCATGAGGCTCCTAAGCGTCTTGGTGAAAAGAAGGAACCCCATCATCGGTTCCTTCAGGCACATACTCAATCCCTTCTTCAGCCATTCGTTCAGAGTGCTGGTATAGCTCTTTTGGTCGTTGAACCATACCATAAAACTGGTAGTCGTATCCAGCAACTGAAGCTCTAACTGCTTAACCAAATCTATCCGAGCTTCGCCAAAACTTGCAGCAGCTATGGTAGAGTCTATGTTTTTAACCTAGGACAAGGCATGACATTGGATCTGATGGCATTCTGACATGGTGTGCCACATTTGCATAGATCTGAGAAAGCAGTTTTCAGTCAGAATGGATATTATAAAATTTAGCAGCCAAATAATAGATTTTTTTTAGGATCGCCAAATAATAGAAGTAAATGCCAATGTAAGGACATTAAAAAAGAGATTCACTTCATAAACTTAGTATCAATTCTGTAACAACAGTATAAAATATGAATAAAAAATGACTACTTCAGCTGTGGTAAAATATCCCATTGCTTCAATCGACATGCGTGAAACAAAAAACCAGAAAATCGACTTACTAAGTTCTATTACTTCACAAATAGACGTCCAATTTGAACAATTCACTTTATAATTGAACAACTGTATACAATGTGTGCCAGACATGATCCTAGCTATCGCCTCCCCATAAGAAATTCCTCCATATCTCCCCAATTCATTGAGTACACATTACGGAGTACAGAAAATACGTATGAATAGTCATCTAAAGTTATTGTCGTTTGTGGAAGCTGAAACATAGTACTTACCATTTAATCAGCTCTTGTGTTTGTGGCCATAGCTCTTCATCTCTCAGCTTATTGATCTTGTTCGAGATAGATTTGATAACCTGAATGGCAACGCATATCTTTGTTGCCAGCTTTCTGATAGAAATGTCAGCTCTACCTCAAGTTCATGATTTTCAGCACCTGTGTTATACAGAAATTTTTGCTCCTGATATTGCTGAACATAAAGTACCCTTGTCTTCTCCTCTGTGTGTGACAAACAGAAATATGTAAGTGTGACTGACATAAGATCAATAAGGCAGAAATCAGTCTGAAAAACATAATACATATGTACAAGATCAGGAATACACAAGTCCAGTATAGATCATGGTATTATATGTAAAAAAAGAATGCCATGATAACAGAAGCGAGGGAAACGTAAGGGAAATGGTGACACACACTATTCGAAGAAGGAACCCCATCATCCGTTACTTCAGGCACATACTCAATCCCTTCTTCAGCCATTCGTTCAGAGCGCTCGCATAGCTCTTTTGGTCGTCGAACCATACCACAAAACTTGTAGTTGTATCCAGCAACTGAAGCTCTAACTGCTTAACCAAATCTATCCGAGCTTTGCCAAAACTTGCAGCAGCTATGGTAGAGTCTATGTTTTTAACCTAGGACAAGGCATGACATTGGATCTGATGGCATTCTGACATGATGTGCCACATTTGCATAGACCTGAGAAAGCAGTTTTCAGTCAGAATGGATATTATAAAATTTAGCAGCTAGATAATAGATTTTTTTTAGGATCGCCAAATAATAGAAGTAAATGCCAATGTAAGGACATGAAAAACAGATGCACTTCATAAACTTAGTATCAATTATGTAATAACTGTATCAAATATGAATAAAAAAAATGACTGCTTCAGCTGTGGTAAAATATCCCATTGCTTCAATTGACATGCGTGAAACAAAAAACCAGAAAATCGACTTGCTGAGTTCTATTACTTCATAAATAGACGTCCAATTTGAACAATTCACTTTATAACTGAACAACCGTATACATGGTGTGCCAGACATGATCCTAGCTATCGCCTCCCCAAAAGAAATTCCTCCATATCACCCGAATTCATTGAGTACATTACGGAATACACAAAATACTTATGCATAGTCATCTAAAGTTATTGTCGTTTGTGGAAGCTGAAACATAGTGCTTACCCTTTAATGAGCTCTTGTGTTTGTGGCCATAGCTCTTCATCTCTCAGCTTATTCATCTTGTTCGAGATAGATTTGATAACCTGAATGGCAACGCATATCTTTATTGCCAGCTTCCTGATAGAAATGTCAGCTCTACCTCAAGTTCATGATTTTCAGCACCTATGTTATACAGAAATTTTCGCTCCTGATATTGATGAATATAAAGTACCCTTGTCTTCTCCTCTGTGTGTGACAAACAGAAATATGTAAGTGTGACTGACATAAGATCAATAAGGCAAAAATCAGTCTGAAAAACATAATACATATGTACAAGATCAGGAATACACAAGTTCAGTATAGATCATGGTATTATATGTAAAAAAAGAAAGCCATGATAACATAAGCGAGGGAAACGTAAGGGAAATGGTGGCACACACTGTTTGAAGAAGGAACCCCATCATCCGTTACTTCAGGCACATACTCAATCCCTTCTTCAGCCATTCGTTCAGAGTGCTGGTATAACTCTTTTGGTCGTTGAACCATGCCACAAAACTTGTAGTCATATCCAGCAACTGAAGCTCTAACTGCTTAACCAAATCTATCCTAGCTTTGCCAAAACTTGCAGCAGCTATGGTAAAGTCTATGTTTTTAACCTAGGACAAGGCATGACATTGGATCTGATGGCATTGACATGGTGTGCCACATTTGCATAGACCTGAGAAAGCAGTTTTCAGTCAGAATGGATATTATAAAATTTAGCAGCCAGATAATAGATAGATTTTTTTTAGGTTCGCCAAATAAGAGGAATAAATGCCAGTGTAAGGACATGAAAAAACAGATGCACTTCATAAACTTAGTATCATGTAATAACAGTATCAAATATGAATAAAAAAATGACTACTTCAGCTGTGGTAAAATATCCCATTGCTTCAATCGACATGCGTGAAACAAAAAACCAGAAAATCGACTTACTGAGTTCTATTACTTCACAAATAGACGTCCAATTTGAACAATTCACTTTACAACTGAACAACTGTATACAGTGTGTGCCAGACATGATCCTAGCTATCGCCTCCCCATAAGAAATTCCTCCATATCTCCCCAATTCATTGAGTACATTACGGAGTACACAAAATACATATGCATAGTCATGTAAAGTTATTGTCGTTTGTGGAAGCTGAAACATAGTACTTACCCTTTAATGAGCTCTTGTGTTTGTGGCCATTTCTTTTTAGATAATGGGAAAAGAGAATCCCAGCCTTGGCCTCACTAGGAGGTTATAGCCGTCTTATTACATCATAGCAGCACTTCCGTCTGCCCGAATGATAACGTGTAATTCAAAACACACACCATACAGTTTGGAAGATAATAATTATTAAGAACAAAGTCTATTACTAAATCTCCAGCCATGGTGTGCGTAAACTTCAAATGCCAACACCTCAAGTCGTTGGCATGCCTCTACTATCACTTCCTTGGCTTCATCACTCCGCTGCAACTGTGCCCAAAAGCGGAGCCAATGCGTCCCCCGAAAGAGTACCTGCATATAAGTCATCATAGGTGCTTTATCAAAAACAATATCATTTCTACTCAACCAGATAGCCCAGCATAAGGCTGATGCACCTACGAGTAGTTGCTTTTTAAGATTAGCACATATGCCACTTAGCCACGCACCAAACATGTGAGAAATATTATGGGGTGACTGTAGAATGAAACAAAAGAAAACTAGCCTCCAAATAAACTGCGCATAATGGCAATCAATAAACAAGTGTTGTATGGTTTCCTCATGAGCTTAGCTAGAGTAGATAATCTTTGTAGACTTGACTGCTAGGAAGAGTAAATAATAGATGAACATATAGGAAGTCTTAACTCTATCTCGTTGCTCTCCCAAATGTATACTACAGTTTTATTTCTTTTATCGCTTTGGATTTGAAGGTGTGTGCCACCCATATTTATCATGCCAATCTTACCCCGTCTCAAGTATAGTTGATACATTATTTCTTCTCCAAATTATTCAATGCATTGCTACTATTCAGCTCCCTTTTGCTCTACTTCCCTGCGGAATGTAAATACGATAACCCTGGAATACTCCAAGGTGAAATGCTACAATGGTGATCCATGCGCTTGCGGAATTAATGAATTTAATTTTATCGCATAAGAACCGCCAACATGTGCCAGACATGATCCTAGCTATCGCCTCCCCATAAGAAATTCCTCCATATCTCCCCAATTCATTGAGTACATTACGGAGTACATAAAATACGTATGCATAGTCATCTAAAGTTATTGTCGTTTGTGGAAGCTGAAACATAGTACTTACCCTTTAATGAGCTCTTGTGTTTGTGGCCACAGCTCTTCATCTCTCAGCTTATTGATCTTGTTCGAGATAGATTTGATAACCTGAATGGCAACGCATATCTTTGTTGCCAGCTTCCTCAGCTCTACCTCAAGTTCATGATTTTCAGCACCTGTGTTATACAGAAATTTTCGCTCCTGATATTGCTGAACATAAAGTACCCTTGTCTTCTCCTCTGTGTGTGACAAACAGAAATATGTAAGTGTGACTGACATAAGATCAATAAGGCAGAAATCAGTCTGAAAAACATAATACATATGTACAAGATCAGGAATACACAAGTCCAGTATAGATCATGGTATTATCTACAAAAAAAAGAAAGCCATGATAACAGAAGCGAGGGAAACGTAAGGGAAATGGTGGCACACACTGTTTGAAGAAGGAACCCCATCATCCGTTACTTCAGGCACATACTCAATCCCTTCTTCAGCTATTCGTTCAGAGTGCTGGTAAAGCTCTTTTGGTCGTTGAACCATACCACAAAACTGGTAGTCGTATCCAGCTGAAGCTCTAACTGCTTAACCAAATCTATCCGAGCTTTGCCAAAACTTGCAGCAGCTATGGTAGAGTCTATGTTTTTAACCTAGGACAAGGCATGACATTGGATCTGATGGCATTCTGACATGGTGTGCCACATTTGCATAGACCAGAGAAAGCAGTTTTCAGTCTGAATGGATATTATAAAATTTAACAGCCAGATAGTAGATTTTTTTTTTAGGATCGCCAAATAATAGAAGTAAATGCCAATGTAAGGACATGAAAAAAGAGATGCACTTCATAAACTTCAGCTGTGGTAAAAAAATGACTACTTCAGCTGTGGTAAAATATCCCATTGCTTCAATCGACATGCGTGAAACCAAAAAACCAGAAAATCGACTTACTGAGTGCTATTACTTCACAAATAGACGTCCAATTTGAACAATTCACTTTATAACTGAACAACTGTATACATATGTAGAAATATGTAAGTGTGACTGACATAAGATCAATAAGGTAGAAATCAGTCTAAAAAACATAATACATATGTACTAGATCAGGAATACACAAGTCCTGTATAGATCATGGTATTATGTGTAAAAAAAGAAAGCGATGATAACGGAAGCGAGGGAAACGTAAGGGAAATGGTGGCACACACTGTTTGAAGAAATATTAATAAAAAAATTAAAATGGAATTAAACTCTAAATAAATTCCAGTTGTCGATGATTAGCTACACAACAGAAAGGATACTCAAAAAGTGAAAGTAGTTGCGACACAAGTTCACCAACGTTACCTAAAAATATATTCTCTTCGTTCTTAAATACAAGGGAGTAGTACACATTACTAGTACTAGCTGACAAATATTCATTTAACCAAAAAAAAGAAGCATAGGGGAGAATGTTTGCCTGGCAGCAGCCTTTTGTTGCCAGAAGCCGGCGTGCGGTTCGGGACTCACTCCCGACTGTAACCGCACGGCTTTGCGTCCACTCGACTGGCTTCGCTTTGCTTGTGTGGGGAAGCTTGGCACGGCACAACACAACATGATGGGCCCGCGCCGCAGGTTTTTGCTTGCTCTGCTTCGTCACTCCCCTCGCCGGGGCACCAGACAAGTGTTCGTCATGGTGACTGGTGAGGCTTCTGCAGCTCCACTCGATCGCGTGCGCGTTGTGATTGAGAGCCTCGGTCGTTCCAGTTCGCCGCGAGAATGAATGCGTGCTACTGCCGCCCACTGCAGATTTGGCATCATTCATATTGGTTTTTGGAGTAAAATAAATGGCATCTTCATTCGACCAACTTGAACATCGATTAGGATTTTACGGTTCAATAGCAATCTTCCCAACTCAACCTGTTTTTTCAAAGACTACTTACTGCTCGCTCGCTCGCTCCGTCTTTTAGTATAGGAGGCAAATGTCAACTTAGATTCGTTTTGTTACCACTTGTAGCTAGGGTTAAACATGTCTAAACGAATAATTACTCCTTTATTGTAGAGTTCCGCTTTTTTTTTGCACTTGGATGCTGGATATGTAGATGATAAAAAAGGGAACAAAATAAACTCTTTCTGTTAGTACACTATGGTTACACAAATTTTATAGTGGCAGATAGTGTTATGCCTATCACATCCGGTCCAGTTACACATAATATTTACTCGCTTAAGAAACGAATCCGCACTACAATGGTTCACCTCCACTAGTCGCGCCATGGCTCCGTCGTGGGAGCCGCCCCACGCCGCGCCGGACCGGGGGTGCAACATGGATCTGACAAAGCGGACAAGAGAGAGGAGAGAGGGATGTGCGCCGCCCATGTCCACGACGGCCGATGGAGGAGGCGGAGGATATGGGCAGCGGATCTGAAGAGGGGAGGAGTCAGATAAGGTGAGGAATTAGAGAGAGCGGCGGAAGGAGAGATGGCGGAGAAGCAGCAGGGTTAACAGGAGTTGATTGGAGCTATAGATTGCATTATGTTTACCTTCCTGGTTATCCTTGTTAATCTCTAGTTACTAGTATGTTGGTCGTTAGCACTGTTATGCATACTTATATAGTTGATTTGTTCGGTAGAAGTCGAGTGATAAGTCCCACCGGCATGAAGGATCTTGATACATTGGTTTGGTTGGTTGAGACCATGATGATAGTATAATTGGAGACTGAACGGGGATTATGGTAGGATGGATTGCGAAGGCTGAGCCTTCACGGTGGCAGCCCCGTCTATGTTAATTAAGGATCGTTCGTTGTTGGCTCTGTTGAGCAAGTTTTGAATGTATTGATTCACATGCTAGTGATATGGATACAAGTAAACTGACGTAGCTTAGAAATCGTTGGGATGAAACAGCGCATCCTGCTAGGGGCAATGAGGGAAAAGATGTGTTTTCTACCACACGTCTATAACACAAGTAAAAAATGTGTTACAAAAATACTTTGCAGTAATACAAGCATTTGTATTACTAAGTACGCTTGTAACACGAATGCTTGATTTGCAAAAATGTGTTAGGATTCGTTTGGATGTAGATATTGGAGGCCTTGGTATTGAATTGAGCTCAATACCAATTCAGCCTAGACATTGAAATAAGCTCAATGCCAAAGCCATAGTTTGGATGTAGATGGAATTCCAAGTTAGAATTCAACTCAAAGAAAATACCAATTCATGTTTGGGTGGACATGATGTCGAATTAGGAATTCACAGATTGTTCCATATATGTTGCAGCCAGTGCTGGACCATGCTCCGACGATGGGCAGGCGGCGGCGGAGTGAGAGGCGTGTCGCGGGTGCGCGGGGGGGGGGGGGGGGGGGGGGGGGGGGGGGGTGGGGGGGGGGAGAGTTGAGTCACGTGGAGGGCATGCTTGCCGGGCTCCCCCCACCTGTCCGAAGCCACGGCAGAGCTCCCTCCCCATCTCTTTTGCCTCCTCCCCGATGGAACGAGCAGCCGCACCTCATTTCCTCCTTCCTCTCACACAAACTGAGCCACCCGATCGCCATCGTCGCCACGAGTTCGACCTAGACATCCGCCAATCCCTGCCCAGCTACTTCACCCCGAGCTCCACTAGAATCTCCCTCAAGCTCTACCATGGCCAAGAACCCCTATCCTCCGCCGTGAGCCGCGAATCAACGTCGTCTTCTCCGAATCCAGTGACTGAGAGCCTCTCGCGTCACCATCAAATCCGCCATCTAGCCGCCGCGGCAGGGAGGAGTGGGGCCACGGCGCGGCGGTGCACGGAGGCTCGGGCAGGTGGTGCGCTGCAGGGCCGGGTGCTCGGGTAGGTGATCGCTGCGGGGGCGGGAGGCCGGAGGAAGAAGACGGGCATGAGAGAGAGAGACGGGAGGGAGAGGATTCCAGCCAATACGAAGGGGTTCGGTTCAGTATTGAGTGTTAGTGGCTGAGTGTGGGATGAATGTCGGCCGGCATTAGGGTTCAAATCCAATTCCCAATTCCATGCCATCCAAACAGCTTGTATTTGGAACAACCAATGCCAATTCCGAATTCTGAGCCCCAATATCTACATCCAAACGCAGTGTTACAAATAATTATTCTAGTAACACAAAATTAGTATTTTAAGTATTATGTTACAAATAAAGCAATGTGTCTAATATAGCAAGCCTAGAACTCATAGTAACTCAAATAAATGTTACTGTTATGTGTTACTACAATCCGTAGTTACACTTTTCTTGGGCTACGATAACATATATATAAGTTAAAAATCAATTAAGGGTAACTTCTTATCATATATGCATGTGTAACATAGAAACTAAATAATGGTGAGGTCCTAGGATCGAATCTTAGCGGCCCTAATTATTTGAAATATTTTATTTGTGTTACTACAGTATTATTCTAGTATTATTCTTGTAACACATTTTATAGACATAGTGACACATTCATATGTGTTGCTACATTATTATTGTAACATATTTTTTCGCAAGTAATAACACATATATGTGTTACAATAGAACTTGTTCTAATAACACCGGCATATAGATTACTTATTATATGTGTTACTATAGGGCTTCGTAACACTTTTTCTCTAGCTTTAGGATCACATATATGTGTTATTAAAGACCTGCCATGACGTAGTGGGGATACCACCCACGGACGACTAATGGGTCGGGTGTCGCATTGGGCTCAAGACTTTCGCCAGGAGCAGCATATCGATTCGGTCTCATGAGGGCTTCGTGCAAGGTTGCCATATGTGGCCTGTTCGCGGGCGCAGTCGTGTGGTCAGGCTTCTCCTGCAGGATGTACATCGGTGCCGCCGTTATTGAATATGAGCAACCCTTTGTTCACTAAGTCACATCGAGTAATGCTCTATGGAATATATGATGATGTGTAATCTGTTGTTTTACTTAATTATGGTATTATTTACTTGTATGTTTTTCTTGCTTGTTATACATGTTAGCTTAAGAACATGGTACTTGGTTAATACTAATCTCCATTAGTGATTGTGTGTGATGTATTGTCTATGTTCGTTCATCGACACTCCCGACTCGATCCTGTAGGAAGCGGTAACGCTTTAGATATTCTTCTGCATGGCGAAGACGAGTTTGAATCATGGGATCGCTTCACCGACTCAGGACATTTGATCAAGTTCGAATCGTGGCTGCTCTATGGTCGACGGAGATGGTGACGGACGGCGACTAAGCGAACTAGGTTTTGGCATGGCAGCTTCTCGAGCTTTGCGACTTCACGTAATTAACTTCCATCTGTCGCCGAACGATATATGGTGCGTCAACGCCAAAGACCAAGGGTCACATGAACCATCGCTCCCGATGGCACAACGACTCATGTGCCATGGTGCATGCTGCTGAACCGCCTGAACATCAATGATTTTCCAAGAATGGGCAAAGCAATATGCAGATATGTATACTTGTGGAGGGCCCCTGGATTTCAGGGCCCCAGGCGGCCGCCCGGCTTGCCCCCCTCCAGGACATGCCTTGCTGGGTGCGGGTGTCCGCATAATGTGGCTTGGCGGCATCCTCTATGCCACGCTCCTGCACATCCTTGTCGATATAGGTGCGATGCACAACTTCATCGACCTCATTGTCGCCAATACGAGGCACCCTCCTGTCTGTCGCATTGCCCTCGACTTGTTGTACCCCATTTCTGGAGCACTAGTGCTTACCGTTTCAGTCATTGGATCAAACGCTGATACGAACACTTACACATAATGTCATCATAGAGTCATCACTTACATTAATATTACCAAGTCTCATACAAGCATTCATACATAAAAAAAATAGCCTTACAACAAATGGCCACAGGCCTTATTGTTACATCAGACGTCAAACTGACAAGCTGCCAAGGCAGAACCACTTGGACACTACTACGGCGGAAGACAAAAACAGGACCACTACTACAGGCAACTTGAGTGTGAACGAAACGCTACTCTTCATCTCCATCATCTTGATACTCGTACTCATGCTCTTCATCGTAATTATTTAAGCAAGGGTGAGTACACGAGGCACTCAACAAGTCCTAACACAAGGGGCAAGTATATGAAGTGGTATAACCAAGGTTAGGATGAGGGTTTATCATATCGGCAGAAAGCCAATTTTATGCAAGAGATATTTGGAAAACAACTACAGTCACGTATTGTCATTGATTTAGTGATGTTGTTTGGCCCTGGGGAGATATAATCCATCCCCCTAGTGCCCAAATTTAATGCAAGCCGGAAACAAACGCACGGCTCCACACCGGTGTATTCCAAAACACGCCAAGGATAACTCACACCATAAAGACTAATCATTGTGTGGCAAAAGCTTTGTGTTGTCCATTGCCATGGAACTCGGTTATCCGAATTGATTATACACTTTGCAGAGGTTGTACGCTATACCCGCACGATATGCTTTGCTCCGACCGTGTACTTTGGGGGAGCTAACATAACAAGGCGACGTACCTACCAGTATCTCCACAATAACCACCCGCGGGACTCCACCAAGGTACGAGGGACGTTTTCCACATAGAGGCATGGATCACTTTTTATCGTGTCTACCCTTCTTCGCCGGATTGAGAAAGTTGACCAAGGTCGTCCAAGTCTTTTCCTTGCTCCCGTTGCAACTCCTGCCTCCTTGGTGGGTATCGGGTATCAACTAGTAGGGTGTGAGGCCCTGCTTGCCCATACAGGAATGCGGTCGCACGAAGGTTGCTTGGCATGGCGGCACATGAACCGGTCTTTATATGACCGAGGCAAGCATCTTCCATAGCTATCCGCACCACCCTCCTTGGGGAGTCGCCTCCCTAGAGATAGCCTTCCCATAAGGTCTACCTCGCTTGCCCCCATCCAAATAACATCCCCACTAAGAGTTGTATATTGTCCCACCCAAGTTCACATTTACACACACCACCAAGTACTCACACCTTTTAACACAAAAGCATGTACAACAAAATTAAAGTACACAATGTCATAGTCCTAAGCAGTATATCATTCCAACGTATAATTAAAGAATTAATGATGTTGGTTCCCAAGTTTAACAATGGATTCAGGATAAACAATGTCAAGGTATGGCAATAATCAAACAATAGGACATACTAAGCATTTAAATCACATTTAAATATCATGCACCATTTATTTATAAAGTAGGCTTTAATTAGGATACTTGCAATCATAAGATCAACATGATCAAAGAGAGTTAAGACTTACCTTCACCACCGTCTTCTTCTCCTATGTCCTCGTAATCCGTTCCTCATACCGTTCCTCAAAAGCTTGGTCGTCTACCGATTAAAAGTAAACAACGACAAATAAATCTATCGCTAAGCAATTAATTAAACAAGCATTAAACCAAATGAGAACTTTTCTGATAGCACAGGATAGATCATGAATTTAGATGAATTCAGGTTAAAGAATAGTCAATATTGGAGCCAAAATGAAGGAGATATGAATTTTAGAAGTTCGTGGGATTAAATTTTTTTAGATAATGTCGTGGGATTAAATTAATTAGGATCAAGCCAAGTAACTAGACATAGGAATAATACTTATTAATATGGAGTAAACAGAGGTTGTAAAGTGATTCAAAGGTAATCTAGTATTTCTACGAGTTTTGTGGAATTTTTCTGATAAAGGAAATTGCTCTCAACAAAAGTTCGTGTGCAAAAACCGTGTACACAAAACAATTTCAAGCGAGCGAGAGACAAGGACAGGTAGGGCCATAAGGCCGGGTGCACTGTGTCGGTATTGTGTTGTGGACTCGGTCCATGTGCGCGTGAGCCTGAGAGAGAGATTTGTGCTTGGGTCTATGGTGGACCTGGTGCGCTACGTGGCGAGGCGACACGGCCGTCCCTGGCCCACGCGCCGACGTGGCAAGCCACCTCGGACGGCCGGTTTTGCTCAAAAAAAAAAAAACTCGGACGGCCGGTGCGGCGCGGTCAAAAGTGCCGGAGAGGGGCGCGCGGTAGGAGTGCTCGCCGGTGGCTGCCTCCGGCGGCGGGCGCAACGAGAAGGCAACCCACATGTTCTACACGGCGCGGAGAACCTAGCAGGGCTATACGTTGACAACGAGGAACGCCGGAGCGGCCGCGCGAGCTCGCCGGAGACGGGCGGCGCGATGGCGTCGGCGGAAGAAGCGCGTGCTCGTGCTTGTGCCCGTGTTTGTGCTGCCGTGTGTGTGCGGGGGACGCGGTGAATCTTTTGGCGCGCACGGCCTGGCCGGGGTCTCGCCCACGGTGGCCGGCGGCGAAAGGGAAGGCGGTGGAGTCCCGGCGCTCGGCGCAGAGCTTGTGCGCGTGCACGAGAAGGGAGAAGATATGGCGTGGGAGAGAGAGGAGGGGGCGGTGCTCACGGTGAGGTCGACTTGGCCGGAGGGGGACCGGAAGGTTGATGTCGACGATGAGCGGCCGCCGGAACCCTAACCCGCCGTCGGCCCCATGCTTCGCGCCTCGACTGCGAGGAAGAGAGGCACGAAAAGGTTAGAAGGCTCGGAGAAGCTAAATAGAGAAGAGAAAGGCGGCGGCGCTCTACTGCTGCTCGGCGGCGATCGATCGAAGAGGTCGCCAGAGATGAAGGGGCGCCGGTGGGGAAAGGTCGAATTTCGAGCAATTGGCTGCGGTTGAGGCATGTTTGAGCGCGCTAGAGAGATGAGGGGGTCCGGAAGTGCGCTCGTCTATCGTTGTGTGGCGAGTTTTGACGTGTGCGGCCCAATAAGGAAAACACAAGCCCCGCCGATTTCTCTAGTTTCTGTGTCAAGTCTGCATCGCTCTGAACCAGTGAACCTCATCACCGTCTAGCCCTTCTATTAAATCCTGCCCCGCTCTTGCCCTTGCTAGGTTCAGCTCGTCCAGCGTGTTTTGTGTTTGGATTAGTTGGCGATCGTGCTTTTTTTAGTGGACTTTGATCAGGTGCCGCCATTGCCAAGGTCTGTCGTGGAGCTGTTGCCCAGCCTACGGAACCTAAGGTGCTCGTGCTCGTCTTGCCAGAAGAGTTGCCGTCTCCTGCAGAGACACTTGAGGTGGTTGTTAAGTCGCCAGCGCCTCCGGACCGATGGTGAAGATCCCGGCGAGTTCCGGTGAGCACCGCTGCAAGGCATGTCGCCTGAGTGCCTTCACGCGGTTTCCGTCCCTTCAGTCCCTTCCCTCATCCTCCACTGCAGAACTGCGCGCGTGGCGCGTTCGGGTCGGCTAGGTACTAGCTCCATGCAAACGATGGAAACCAGAGCAAGCGCTCACTACAACAATTGTGGACTTCTATGATGTTTTTCTCGTGACAACACACTGTTTCGTCATAAAGCGTGTTGGGTTTATGACGTTTTTGAGGAAATCGGGAGTTTTATGACGAAAACTGAGATTCGTCATTAAATTTGGCCACAAATTCGTCATAAATCAAGACGCAAATATATTATGACAAACAAAAGCATCATAATTGGTAAAAATAAACGTCATAATAGTTATGACAAATATGAATCGTCATTAACAAATTTTTTTATTGTACACCAAAACTTGTGACAAATATGAATCGTCATAATATTGCCCACTTGTCAATCACCTGTCACGCAGGACCCACAAATAATTTTTATTTAAAAAATAAAAACAAAATGTAATTGATAAAATGTGAGTTTTTGTTGAATAATTTTTTTAGATCATGCACACGTGGCCCACCTGTGGTTTAGTCCCATACCATGTCAAGTAGGACCCACATGTAATGTTTTAAAAAAATAAAAATATTGCAAGTAATGCTAGAATTAAGCCCAAGAGCACTAGAAAGGCAGCAGCCTTAAAAGCAAAATATAATGAAAAAACATGAGAGGATGTTTTATCTACACTAATGGAAAAAAAGGCAAATGACGGAAGGCCATTGGACTCCATGGCTACTGGGCCATATTTACTCACGTTAGCAACAAAAAGAAAAGAGAGGGAAAAAAGGGCAACTTGGGCCCAGTAGCCATGCGCCCGTTCCTGTTTAGCTCAAAAAAAAAAATGCGCCAAAATATTCCACTGAGCTCTGATGGCCGAGAGGATTTTTGGGCCTGGCACTATGAACGAAGTGGAATCTTCACAGTTCGGTCAGCGTATCGAATGCTAGTGCAGAATAAAGAAAGAAGAACAGCATGGCTGGAAAACACGACGAGCACGTCTGATTTTCGAGCAGAGGAAAAGGAATGGACGGAGTTGTGGAGAGTCTCAGTACCTTCAAAAGTTCGTGTGTTCTTGTGGAGACTAGCTCGGCAGTCTATTCCAACAGGTGACGTGCGTCATCACCGTAATATGGCTACCAATAGCTCATGCTCTCTATGTGGTGCTGAAGACTCTTGGAGACATTCTCTCTTGGAGTGCAATATGTCAAAGTGTGTGTGGGCCTTGGAGAATGAGGAGCTCACGGAATTCATTAGCCAAGTGCAGATCGAGGATGCCCGCGGATGGCTAGCAGTGGTCATGGAGTCTCTTTCACATGATCAGATCACAAGAGTGGTAATAACCCTATGGGCTATCTGGCATGCTCGGAGAAAAGCTATACACGAGAATGAGTTTCAGAGTCCTATGTCAACGCACTGTTTCATAGACAGATTTTTATCTGAACTTGGTATGACTGCGAAAACTCAGAAGGCAAGTCAGATCAACCAAGTACCTCATCCTCGATGGATACCTCCACCGTCGGGTTACATGAAGGTGAACGTCGATGCGGCACTGTCCAAAAATTCGAGCAAGTTGGCTGTGGCTGCTGTCGCACGAGATGAACATGGCATTTTTCAGGGAGCGTCGGTGGTAGTAATGGAAGGCATCACTGACCCGGAAATAGCGGAAGCCTTGGCATGCAGGGAGGGTTTGGCCCTGGCTAGCGACCTGCGCGCTCAAAAAGTCAGGGTCGCGACCGATTGCGCCAACGTCGTCAGGAACGTGCGAGGTGCAGGTATGGGGACCTATGGATCCGTTGTTAGAGAAATCAAATGGACAATAGGGAGTTTTGTTTCAGTAGAAATCATACATGAGAACCGTAGATCCAATGTTGATGCACACAGCCTTGCAAGAAGTTCGATTAGCAGCGCTATGGGCAGACATGTATGGTTTCTAACGCCACCTGAGGGTGTTTGTATCTCATACTCTATTGATGATTAATAAAGGTGGTTTGTGCTCAAAAAAAAAAAAAAATGCGCCCGTTCCTGTTTTTACCCACAGGTCAGTTTTCAATGAAAAAAATATAAATTCAAACAAGTTTTGGGCAGGTTCGAACCTATGACCTGTTGGAACGAAGTCCACAGTCTTACCACCACGCCAGCATCGCTTCGCTGAAAAAATACATATCCAAAAACAGTCAGCATCCATCGGCGGTGGGCCGAGGCCCACGCGGAGGATGAGCAGGCCATCCGTTCTTCTTCCACCGAGCATCCATGGGTAGTGGGCCTCGGCCCAGTGCCACGTGTCAGTGTTCTTCTTTAGTTCTTAGCCCCGGTTCTTTTTCTCAATTTGATTCATTGCTGAATTTTGAAAGTTGTATATATTTCGCATCCGAAATCCAAATGACCTCTTTTTTTCCTCCGCCTTGATAAAAATATTATCTACCCATTTGTAGAATATATGGAACTGCTTTATATGATACAACTGTACCGTATCCCCAAATAACTGCTGGACATTTTTTATCAAAATTTTGTTATTTTTGTAAATCTTGAAAGAAAATTTTTCTGGACATGAATTTTTATGGAGATGGAGAATTGAAGCACCTATACACAAGAGAATTATGTTAAAATATTTTTGAAGCCTTTGTCGAGGACATTGTGGTGTGGAACATGTAGAAGCTAGCTGGCAGAAGCAAGTTATTAGTACTAGCTAGTTCATTCATACCCTTGCGCAATTTTTCTGAAAAATGTTTATAGCTCCTAAAATATAAATCCACTTGTGTTAGTTTGTACTCGGCTTGCTAAAAATACAAACACACAGTGAATTGTTTCTGCATGTCTTGTATTTAGTTCCAATCCTTGTGCATTACGTTGCAGGGCTGGAGATTTGCAAAATAAAGATTGTGGCTGGTGAGGGTTGATTATTGGAAACAGATCGTGAAAACAGAAGTTTCCATACAGGGTAGATTCATGCAACGACTGACAACTGTAGTTCAATGCTTTTTTTAAATTCCAAGTATGAAGCTTGCCGCTTGCTCTTGTTCTTATGTCCGTGCAACTAGCAGTGCTTGTGCTTTGTTTGTTGTATTTCTGCTTATTTGTGCAGCTAGTGCCAGTGCTCTGTTACTTGTATCTCTTTTTTCTGCTAAGTGCCTCTGCCTTGTGCTAAGCTAGTAGGTATTATTCTTTGTTTACAGAGGTAGTACTCAGCTCTAGTAATTTAAGCAAGCTTGTTAAAAATAATTTCTTTGTGTTTGCTTAGCTTTGTAGTGCTCATAACAACTGCAAATACCTGTCCCAGTTTTTCTTTGCAGGGTTTTGCTCAATCTCAAGCACAAAAGGGTTCAGAGAGGATTAACGAAGGCAGAATCTTTGGCTGTTAGCTGAGGTCTTCATGTTGTATCTCCTAATTATATCGTCATGGATGCATACTGTGTGAGATGTTTGGATGTATTTTGTAGTATATTCAATGTGTGTAGTGATGGTTACTGACAAATGAAGTTCTATGGAAACTTTCTGAAATTGCACTGCTAATTAAGTGGTTCGTAAGTAAAAGGCCTGCTAATTAAGTGGGTTGAAAGTAAAAGGCCTGCTAATTAAGTGGATTGAAAGTAAAATGCCTGCTAATTAAGCGGGTCGAAAGTAAAAAGGCCTACGAAATTAATGGGTCAAAAATAAAATGGCCTGCTAATTAAGTGGGCTGAAAAATAAAAGCCCGAAAAAATAGTGGGCCAAAATGTAAAATGCCTGCGAAATTGGTGGGCTAAAAGTAAAAAGGCCTGCTAATTGAGCGGGCTGGAAGTAAAGTGACCTATAAATTAAGCGGGCCGAAAGTTCAATGGCCTATGAAATTAACAAGCCGAATGTAAAATTTTATGACAAAAGTATCAATCGTCATAAACATTTAGTGACGAATTTTCAAGCGTCATAAATGTTTATGACGTTTCTGTATATCGTCATAAATTTATGACGAAAACAGTGAAAATGTCACAAAAGGTAATTACCTACGCACTTTCTATGACGAAGCGATTTTTGCCATCATTGCATCATGAAAGGTACTTTGTGATGAATTTCAGACCTTTTGTGACAAAATTACAATCGTCATAGAATGTCAAAATTGTTGTAGTGATTGGATGCATCGTTGGATGCCAAATCAACGGGCGCACTTCCCTCTGCTGTTCGGCATAGGCTCTCGTTCGGAGGGGGTTGTTGAGGTGGCCGGTCCAAGCTCCTGTCGTCGGTATTTATTAATGCCGATGCGACATCGTGCCAGGGAGAGGACGAGAGGCCACGTGGGCTGACGGGAACTCGAGGACAGCTGCAGTGGCGCCGAGGAGACGGGACGAGAGGGAGGCTTGCGCGGTCGTGACGTCGCGGAGTGGGGACTCGCCGGTCTCCCGGGTTGGTTGAGTCGCCGGCGTGGGGGCCCTACTGCAAGCTTGCGAGGGTTGGCTGACGGGACGGCGACGACGAGACGACACGGCATGCTCTGGACGTGCAACTTCAAGGCGGCGTCCTGTGGCTGGAAGCGACGGGACGACGGACGGCAGGCAAGGCGGCATGGGCACCGTTCGGCGTGACAGAGGAGGGAGATGACTGGGTTGGGCCGGGGGTGTTGGGCTGGGCTGCAGACATGCTGAGGCTGCTGCGGGAAAAAGAGAAAGAAAAGAAGGGGTTGGGCCGGCTGAGGGGAAAAAAGGGAGAGGCGCCCCGAAAAAAAAATGTTTGAACATTTCACTGAATTGAGATAAGTTCAAATTTGAAAAGGAGACAACACCAAACAAACACATAAAAAAATCGATATAATCCATAAATGCATATGATTGGGACTTTATGCATGTTTGAAAGCGAATTTTAAAATTGTGGCTTGGATATTATCCTAATTAATTGAGCTTGTTGGAAAACATTTAAAAAGTTCAAATTTTTAGTGTTTTTTATTAAATGGCAAAACACAGGGTGTTACACGGCTTGACCTTAGTGTCGGGTAATGACGAGCTACGATTCTCTAAAAACACCCTTGGGACAACGAAAAACTCTAGGGAAACTCGTCGATTCCAGGAGTTGGGAGGTGCATCATGTTGGTAATGGCAAGGTCGATGAAATTGTGCGTTGCACAAGTGTCGACAAGGATGTGCAGGCGCGTGCTGAAGACGCGTGTCGACAAGGAATTGTACTGCTGTTTATGATAGTTGGCTAGGACTGCATACGGACAATTCCATCTCTCAAGTGATCAACTGATAAGCAGCAAGAAGATGAGAATTATGTAGCGATCATTACTCTACTGAGAACACTACAGAGATGAATTGCAAAAATGACTTAGAGCTTAGAAAATCTCCGTGGAAGAGACTCAATACCACCAAGTTTGATCCGTGGAAGAGTAGACAGAGACGCAGATACGGGAAGAATGGTGTCGAGATCGCACAAACTGCAGATCGGATTAGTTTTTCGGCTAACTACCAATCATATGTGCTAATTTGATGGACGCTAACGACAAGAGCGTCCAGG
This sequence comes from Eragrostis nindensis, assembly GCA_012490785.1. Lineage (NCBI taxonomy): Eukaryota > Viridiplantae > Streptophyta > Magnoliopsida > Poales > Poaceae > Eragrostis > Eragrostis nindensis. The sequence goes on from JAAXCT010000249.1 coordinate 765,839, forward strand.
GCTGGACTCTGTCCGGGTTAGCGTTCACGCTGTCGCCTCCAGCGTCCTCCCTATTTCCCAAAATAGTTCGATGTATTTACTGTTATTAAAATTTCGGAGTTTTTCTTTACCGATTAAAAAAATCGGGCTAGAGCTTCCCCGCCTGTTGGAGGGAGCAAAGGTATCTTGATGACTGTTAGTATGACTATAATATGCCTCGCAATGATTAAAAACTGCATGCAACTCCCATACAAATTTGTTTTACAGAATAATTTGACCATATATGCACTTCTTTTGTCATCAGTGGTGCTCGAAACCGCTGTAACTGCCGTCTGCTGTGAAACTATTGTATGTCTGTTAAATGTCACTATCTATGAAATTCGTGTGATTCTTGCGATAATGGACATTAACATGTTGGAAGAACGACGCAACATTCGCAGGGGCAAACATTTTTGTTTCAGTAGTTCCATATTCCAAGTTACTCCCATCATGGAAACAATCTCATCTGGTGATCGTGAGCTGCCTAGTTGTACAACGACCTGTGAGGCTGGGATGAGATACGGTTCAGCTGTAAACTGCGGCCTGGTTGTAAGGTAAGAATCCACCTTTGTTTCAAGCTGAATCCACTGGAGGCAGCTAACGCAGCTCCTTTTTTTTTTTTTTTTTTTTTTTTTGAAACAGACCATCATGCAGGAACGATCCCATGCATTTTGCATGCTGCGATATTAACAGCCATGTGCTCTACTTCTCTAGTATTTCTTTCCTTAAATAGGTGTCCCTATATATGACATCAAACACAAATAAATAGCTATGAAACATTATAGAACCCATTCTAAAGAACTTTAACTTAATACAAGATACATTTAGGTAATCCGCATGGTAACATCTAGCAAAGGATACTAGGAGTTACAGCTACCATCCATGTCATGTGCAATCATCTCCGCTGTCTAACAATGGTATTTCTGTCAAGAAACCAAAATCTACCAGTGACTACTGATGGTTACCACATCATATTGCACCAGAAAATTAGATTTGATAGGGCGATAGTCACATCACCAGCACTAATGGCCAGAATAAGACATCGAACATTGTTGAAACTCCGAGCCTGTTGTGCTTGACTCGAAGATGTGGTGTGGAAGGCCAAAGTCACCATCTGTGAATTCGGTACCATCGCTGGTGCTGCAACCCTTCTGCCTCTTGACTGGTCGCTCATGCTTGGGACTGAGCATTGGAGGAGAACCAGGCCGGCAGCTCGAGTCAGGGGTTAGGGGTTCACTGTGGGGAAGAGGATGGTCATGTGAGACATACTTCGTGGGCTCTGTTCGATTTCCGTTGTCCTTGCTGAATGGTACAGTTTGAAGTGGAGATTCGGAAGTTGGCACAGGTGTAGATGGGTTGGTTTTCTCAGAGTCAGGCAGTCGTTCACTTGACGTGGCTCTGGAAGCTCCAGCACCAGCAATGCGCTGCTGCTCTTCAATGATCTTCTGGAGGTATTTTCCCTGTGCCTCAATACGCAGTTGCAGTTGCCTTTGTACCTGCACAGGATGTTTGTCAGCTATGATTACATAGTAAAGGTTTCTTATTAAAGTCCAGAATTATTGCTGTGGTAGTTGGAACATTGTGCATAAGTACTCACTAGGAGAAATGTTCTTGTTATCTATGTTTTTAAGGCGATAAGGCGAGGCGAGGCGACCGACCCCCCTCCAGACGCCTAGGCGCTTAAGGCGCGAGGCGAGGCGACGCCCTATGACACATCTAGACTAGGAATTGCAACAAAATTCTGTATGAGTTACATACATTGTTGCTGTCAATTCTTGAGCTCTTGACCATGGATTAATCACAGAGCACAATGCATGTAAATCTGCACAGAGCACGAAGACAATCACTACAGGACATTTGTGCTCACATTCATAGTGGCTGGGACCATCCAAGGTCAGATTACTATATCCCAGAACGGAGCAGAGCATACAGTCACAAGTGCATGGCAATTGCAGTAGCACGCGCAGGCTATCAAGCAGGAATAACAGAGCAGTAGCACGCACAGGCTATCAAACAGGCAGAACAGAGCAGCACGCACAGGAAGAACAGAGCAGCACGCGCAGGCAGAACAGGGCAAAAGGAAGAGAGGAGGGGAGGTGCGAAGTATCTGCGATGGGTGTCTGACGAGGAGGGTGGGCGGAGCAGCCAGATGGAGAGGACGTCTGAGCAGGAGGATGGAGAGGACGAAAGGAGCACAGATCGCCGAAGACTCGCCAGAGAAGATGGAGGCGGAC